>JARYZH020000063.1:2435761-2599036 GCA_030021035.2 Notholithocarpus densiflorus | reverse complement strand
CAAAACCAATTATAAAATGCATGAATTAACTCAAAATAAGTATGATAATGCTTTCTAACAATGATATAAATATGCAAAATTAAGCTATTATCAATGCACATCACCTAAGACTAGGGTTCTCGGCCACGAATAACGAAGCCGAGTACGAGGCCTTGTTACAAGGAATGGCCATGGTGCAGAAAATAGGAGGAAAAGCAGTAGAGGTGTTCTCGGACTCAAGACTGGTAGTGGGCTAGGTGAAGGGAGAATTGAAAGCCAGAGAAGCAAGGATGCAAGCGTACTTAAGCCAGTCCAAATGCTTGCAGTCAAACTTCAATCTTTTCAGCTTGTCACATGTCCCCAGAAGTGGAAACACCCATGCAAATTCATTGGCCACGCTTGCTACCTCCTCGGCAAAGGGTCTGCCTCGAACCATCCTTGTCGAGCATCTGGATAGAGCAAGAGAGGTGGCAATAGGCATGGTCCATATCCATGAAGTTAGAGTGGGTCCTAGCTGGATGGACCCTATAGTGAGGTTCCTCAAAGATGATATCCTGCTCGAAGAAAAGCCAGAGGCTGAAAGAATACGAAGAAACGCTTTTCGGTTCTGGTTGTCCGAGGACCACAAACTGTATAAGCGCTCCTTTTCTGGGCCATATTTACTATGTATTCACCCAGAAGCAGCAGAATTACTGCTTGAGGAACTGCATGAGGGGATCTGTGGAAGTCACACAGGGGGAAGATCTCTATCGCACCGAGCCCTTACCCAGGGATATTGGTGGCCGGGGATGCAGAAGGAAGCCCTGGAGTATGTTAAGAAATGTGACCAGTGCCAAAGGTTTGCCCCAAATATTCATCAGCCTGGAGGAGTCCTTAACCCCTTGTCTAGTCCGTGGCCGTTCACCCAGTGGGGCCTGGATATTGTAGGCCCTTTTCCCAAGGCGGCCGGAAACAAGAGATGTCTGTTGGTCGGCACAGATTACTTCACTAAATGGGTTGAAGCTGAGCCATTGGCCAACATCAGAGATGCGGATGCTAAGAATTTCATTTGGAGAAACATCATTACACGATTCGGGGTCACTCGAACCCTCATTTCAGATAATGGACTCCAATTTGACAGCAAAAGCCTTCAGAAGATATTGTTGCGAACTGGAGATCACAAATAGGTACTCAACTCCAGCTTATCCTCAGGGAAATGGGCAAGCTGAGGCTGTCAACAAGGTCATAGTCAATGGGCTTAAGAAGAGACTGGATGAAGCCAAGGGAAGATGGGTAGAGGAGCTGCCACACGTCTTATGGACTTACCGGACTACCCCACGACAGTCAACAAGAGAGACACCCTTTGCCATGACTTATGGAGCCGAGGCTGTTATCCCTCTAGAGGCAAGCTTCCCAATGCTGAGGACTAGCTCCTTCACTCCAAGCAATAACGATGGACTGTTGGGGAAGAGCCTAGACCTGATCGATGAACGAAGAGAAAAGGCAGTGATCCAGTTGGCCTACTACCACCAGAAGCTCAAGCAAGGACATGATGCCAATGTGAAGCTGAGACCATTGGCACCAGGGGACTTAGTGTTGAGGAAAGTCGTGGGGGCTACCAAGAACCCATCCTGGGGAAAGTTAGGGCCCAATTGGGAAGGACCATACTGAATTACCGCGGTAGCAGGAATAGGTGCATACTACTTAGAAGACTTAGATGAAAAAGCTGTACCTCGTCTATGGAATGTAAATAACCTGAAAATGTATTATTATTAATAAAGGCATTTCTCTAATTCAAATTTTTAAGTCCATTTTGATTACATGTCTTGCGTTTTGGCAACCATCTAAGTACTAGACAGAACCAAGGTCTTGCATGGTCCTCGAACTCAAACCTATGGGGAAACTAATTACTTCAAGAAAAATCTAAGTACTAGACAGAACCAAGGTCTTGCATGGTCCTCAGACTCAAACCTATGGGGAAACTAGTTACTTCAAGAAAAATCTAAGTACTAGATAGAACCAAGGTCTTGCATGGTCCTCAGACTCAAACTTATGGGGAAACTAGTTACTTCAAGAAAAATCTAAGTACTAGACAGAACCAAGGTCTTGCATGGTCCTCAGACTCAAACCTATAGGGAAACTAGTTACTTCAAGAAAAATCTAAGTATTAGACAGAACCAAGGTCTTGCATGGTCCTCGGACTCAAACCTATGGGGAAACTAACTACTTCAAGAAAAATCTAAGTACTAGACAGAACCAAGGTCTTGCATAGTCCTCGGACTCAAACCTATGGGGAAACTAGTTACTTCAAGGAAAATCTAAGTGTTAGACAGAACCAAGGTCTTGCATGGTCCTCGGACTCAAACCTATGGGGGAAACCAACTACTTCCAGAAAAACCTAAGTGTTAGACAGAACCAAGGTCTTGCATGGTCCTCGGACTCAAACCTATGGAGAAACTAACTACTTTCAACAAAGGCCTGAGTGATTAACAGATTCTGAGCGTTGTGTGACTCCTCAGACCACAACCTTTGAGGAAATTAACAAGCCCATGAGCATCACTTAAGGCACTCTAAGGTACATTGAACGTAACTTCCCTGCGTAGTAGGTAGCTAATTGTTTCCTTGAGGTCAATAAATTTTTGGAACATACTTCTAAATGCCCTTGCACATTGTGCTGTGGCATTAGATCTATGGGATTTAAAAGTTTGTCTTTATAAGTAGTACGCGCTTAGCATTTTAAACCCGTTATGATAACCAACTCATGAGGTATAGAATTCATGTTATAAGGTTATTGCCTTTTATAGTCCATTCAGCAAAAGCAAGTCGTAATAATAGAGTGGCCCAATTGTTAATCACAGTCTAAGTGAAAATTATCATTATGGACTTTACATTTTTAGGTTGCTGTTTCAAAAATGAAAAACAAGTCACACTGTTGAAACTGTTTAGCTAATAATCAAATCACAAGTTATATGAATAAACAGAACCCATCATAGCGACAATTAACACACGAAAAGGGAATTGCATATATTCAATCCAATCGTTCCATTACAACAGTTCAAATACTTAAAAAAAAAAAAAAAAAAAAAAAAAAAAAAAAAGGGGGGGAGGGGGAGCAAAGGCACAACAAAGGCAGCCTATTTCTTTAACTTGGTCTTCGTTGCACCCCTGGAAGGCTGGTCTGAAGTGGCCTCAGGGTCCTCGGGGCTTTCACCTAAAGGAATGGCTTGCAGAGGCACTACAAGGAGAGCTGTCTCCTCAACATGAGGGGCCTGGGCATCAGCTGGAGGCTTTGCAACATCCTGGGGTACTCCCTGGCTAGGGCCCTTATCTGTCTCGGTTACCCTAGATGGCTCGGCCTCCTTGGCAAGCTCATCAGAAGAAGTTAAAGCAAGGGCAATGTCAGGATGGCCTGCCTCAACCACCTCGAGAGAAGTGCCAGCCTCAGAGCTAGGAGGGCCGAGCTCTCGGATGGCAGGAGGGTAGTATACATTCTCTACCTTCCAAAGGTCAGATGAAGCCTCAACTCCAGCTTATTTGAGGGCTTCATTCCAAACCTGGGAACAGTAGAGCCTGCACACCCCAGGTACTTGAGCCTTGAGAATGGCCTGTGTCTCATCCATTCCCAAGGCATAAGCATCCTCCTCGGCCTTCTCCTTGGAGCTCTCGGCCTCAGTCCTGGCAAAAATGGCCTCCACCTTAGCCCTCAAGGCTTCATCCCTGGCCCACTCTGAGGCGTTCCTGGCCCCCTCGGCCTCGACCAGCTTCTTCTTTAGATCAGTAATTTGCTCCTTGGCAATTTTCAGCTGATCCTCAGCCTCAAGTAGGCGCCTCGTCTGGTCTTCAGCCTGTTTTTGGGTGCTGGCCAGGCCTGATTCAGCACTGTCTCTGGCCCTTGTCATCTCCTTCAGGTCCTCCCTTGCCTTCGCGAGATCAGCCTTGGAGTTTTTAAAGGTCCGCGTGGCATCCAAGCGCTTGTCACGCTCGAATTCCAAAGCCCTACTCTAGTCATTGGCCAACTCTTCCAACCTGTAAGTGTCCTGGACAGCCTGCCAAATTGAAACAAGTTCACGATAAGATGGAAACTAAGGGACAAAGATCAATAGAGTCGTAAATATTAAAAGTCTTACCATGCCCAAGTACCTCTTCATGCTGAGGAAGACCTCTTGCCTCCTCATATTCCCCAGCTCGGCCATATCGGTGGGAAGCAGCAAGCACCTCTCTAGTGCATCGGCCACATAGGCACCTTCGCCCCCTCGGAAGTCCCTGAGCGAGGCGTTTTCCATCAGAGGCTCCCCATGGAGCATTGGGGCAGGAAGCCAGGCCTGGGGCTCGGACTGCGTAGTGACTTCCTTTTCTTGGCCCTGGCGCCCGACTTTTAGTTGTTTTGAAGCTCGACAGGCTTCATCTTCCTCCTAAGAGGAGTAAGGCTGTCCCCCATCCATGGGCTCTTTGCCTTTGGAAGCCCTTTTCCTTTTTAGGTCGGTAGGCTCAGGCCGAGGAGGCAAAGTCGGCTGGGGAGGAGGAGGAAGTTTGGCCCGAGGAGATGACGACTTCGACTGGGTGGAGGATGACCTAGTCTGAGCAGGTTGAAACTTGGGAGGAGGAGGAAGCTTGGACTATGGCCTCCCCGGTGCATCCTTCCCTGGTTAGCCCTCAATTAGGTCAAGCAGGTTGGTTAAGGGTTTCTTCTTAAAACCTATCTTAGCCTGAGAAGAAGTCCTTACTGATGAGAGGTCCGCTTCAGTCAAACTGGGGTCGCCCAAATCACCAGAGGGATCCTCGGGTAGATTATCTTGATCAAATACACCAAAATCGTCCTCGGCCTCTACAACTTGAGGGGACGAGGAAGGGCCTGCCAACGGAGCGCCTTCTAGAACAAGGGATCCTTCAGGAATCAAGAACCCTTGTTCTGCTATGGTGATTCTGTGAAGCCGAGGATCTTTGGCTCTGATCACGTACTTCGGAGCCGAGAATGATTTCTGGATGGGATCATACCCGAGGATCTTGTAAGCGGTTCTGACTTGATTATCAACTTCGTTCACAAAAACCTCCGCCCTAAGGATGGTTGCTAAATCTTCCCGGTTAACCAAGTGAAAGTGTTGGCCAAAGGCGTGTGGATCTGTAAAAAAGAAAGTACATTCGTGTTAGCAGCCAAACGGTACAAACTATAACAACACAAAAGATCAACCCTCTCCTACTCTGAATACCCCACCTGGTGGCCCCTCTTTTGTCGGACAGGGAAGGCCATCATGCCACCTCCCTGACACGATGAGAAAGTCCTTATTCAGCCCCTTGCTAGACTCTGGGAGGCACTGAACAAGCCGAACCTTGTCGTCCCTCGTTTTCATATAGTAGGATTTACCCTTTAGGTGTTGGAGGTTGTAGCACCAATTTACATCATGATGGGTCAACCTCAACCACATTTTCTCATTTAAAGCGTCCACACAATCCAGGATCCTAAACATGTTGACGGCGCACTGGGTGGGAGCTAATTGGAAATGCCTAAGGTAATCCCTCATCACTGGCCCCATAGGGATTCTCATACCACCTTCGATAAAGGCGATTACGGGAATCACCACTTCACCATCTTGCTTCCTAAAAAACCACTCCCCTTCTTCACAGTATCTCAAGCCTACATTACTAGGAATCCTATAATCGGCGATAAATTTCTCCATTGCCTCTTCAGACTCAACCAACTTTTTAAACCTACCCATCCCTAGGAATGGCTAAAGGACTCAGGGAAGGACGAAAGAAAGAGAGGAATAAGAGAAAAAGAAACTTAGAGGAGAGAAAATATGAGTTAGAGAGAGTAGAAACTTACAGAAATGAGGAAAAGCTCCTCGGACAGGCTTTTTATGCTGGAAAGAAAGGCGAGTTGGGATGGAGATTTAACAGAACTCAGGATACGTGCGCAAGAACTCTTGAAAGTGAAAGTAAAGAGGCGAATCGGTTCAAATGGGCATTTATACCTTCGATTAAAAATAACCGTGCCGGTTTTCCCGCCCATAAAGTTAAAAAATCCCCACCGTTGGATCACCACCACACCGTTGAACGTGGGGAGCACAGAGCCGCCAGAATTTAATGAGGGCGCGCTCCATATACAGAAGCGTCAGGAACGTGCCTTGGACAAGCGAAAAGGCTCTGGTGCTGACGAAGGACAAGACTTGACAAGCCATGATAAAGGCCCGAGGGCATCAAAACCCTCCTCTCCGTCCGAGGATCCGGACAGTAGGATTTTAAGGGGCTATTGTAGGGTCAAAGAATCTGGCCACCCCGGCCCACTTTATACTAAGCCCAAGGCCCACGTCGAGGAAGAAGAAATGCCCGAGGACGAATGAAGGAAGTCCTAATTACCAAGAAGCATCGCCGAGGACAATCATGTCCTCGGTGAACCGAGATCATAGAAGGGAAGAGCAGCACGCTATCAAGGGCAGTCTCGTAGAGCGTCCCAAGAAAAAGGACAAGTACAGCGGGTCAGCCATAGGAGCCTGAAGGAGGAGCAATTCAAGGAGAAGCTGTCACCTCCACATTAAATGCCCACAACTAACGTTCTGGCCGCATTAATGAGGAAATGACCCCTGAACAGTGCTGTTTTGGTTGCTGCAACTCACAGAAGGTTTGGGACGGCGGCTGATGGGACAAGCGCTCAAGTAGTGACCTGCATGATCAACAAATGGAGGGCCAAGATCAACCGAAAGAGGGTATATAATGTAAAGAACTCCTCCAAAAAAAAGATCGGAGATTAGAAGTAGAAAATACTGTAGCAACCCGTATCATCATTGTATCCTCTGTAACCAAGCACTGAGGAAACAATAAGAACAGATACCTCCTCGGACCAGCGTTCGGGACAGATTTTCACACTTAAACCCTATTTTCTTGTTACTTAGCTTACCCATAACCATATTCATTCGTTGCTATCCTCACTAAGGTCTAGTTCTTAAACTCATTCTCTACAAAATCTATTGTATTGGGCTAGTTGGGCCTGAATCCACTTTTCCAACAGTAGAAGTGATCAGACCCAGTCCCTACAATAATAATAAAAAATAAAACTTGCTATAATGGAAGGGTCTGTCAACTATGCTTGTAACAAAATGTAATAAAGTGGCAACTTAGTTGGCAGACTAGGCTGGTAAGTTAACTAGATTTCTTAATAACCACCACGAAAAGAAGAAAAAAAAATCCTGAAATCGGTGCCACTGAGTGCTCAAATACATTAGATCCCGTACAAAACACTAATCTTGCTACGAGTTGTTTTGTATCAAAACAAACCAAACTATTGATAAGATGAAAAAGGGACAATATATATATATATATATATATATATATGAAATCCGTTACATTTCTCTAGGGGAGGGCATGCAAACAAATCTGGTTACATTTCTCAAGGGGAGGGGCATGGAAACAAATCTGGGTGCTTCGACCATCAAAAAAAAAAAAAAAAATCTAGGTGCTTTGTAATTATGCGAAGAATTATCTGTTACATTTCTTTAGGGAGGAGAGTGAGCATGCAATTGTAAACAAATCTGCCTGCTCCATAATAATGGACTTTGTGACTCCCTCAACTTGTCTTTTAGTGCTAAAAAAGCCAAATATTCAGGAAAACAAAAGTTAAGGATTAAAAAATATTTTGTGTCATCATCACGTGGAACTCATACAATATAGCATCATGTTTCTAAACCACCATGATGCTACATTGTATGAGTTCCACATGATGATGACACAAAATAAAGTGCTTTGACATTAATAGCTTTACTCATTGTTTACAGATGACAATGACACAAAATAATCCAAATGTAACATAAAATTGTTAATGCCTAGTAAAAATCATTGTTCACAAATTGACAATGACAAAAAAAAAACCCCAAATGTAAGGATTACAAGTTGTTAATGCCTACTACGAAAAGCTTGCACAACCCAACACAAACTAATTATATTTTCTCAAACCCAAGGTTTTTTCTTCTTCTTAGCCTGCATCCTTTGAATGGCTTTTTCCAAAGTTGGCACAACCACATGCTCACTGTTAGCACCAGTGGAACTTGCAGCAACAGCCCTTGAACCTCCAGCCCTTGAGTCTACAGCACTTGCACATAAGATTTGTCCTTTTTGGTTACCCTTCAAGAAACATCCATCTAGCCCAATTAAGGGTCTACATCCAGCCTTGAACCTTGCACATAAGATTTGTCCTTTTTGGTTACCCTTCAAGAAACATCCATCTAGCCCAATTAAGGGTCTACATCCAGCCTTGAACCCTTCCTTTATAGCTTGGAGACAAATGTATAACCTTTGAAATGTACCTACCACATCAAGAGTAGGCCTATCCACCAACATCAATGTAGTGGTACCCACATTTGTAGCCTTTAATGTCTCACAATATTCCCAAATTCTATTATATTGTTCATTATCATCACCATCAATTATTTTTTCAGCACTTTTCCTTGCTCTATACACTTGCATCCTACCCACATCAACATGAAACTTATCCTTGATCTCCTTCTGCAATCCAGCAGTAGTGCAATTTAAATCATATCTAAACTTCTGCATATACCTCGTAGAAATCCACCTTGATGTACATGCTGAATTTTTGTATGCCCTAGTGCAAGTGTGAGTGGGGTTTAATGTCTTAATTTGGAAGGTCATTTCATCTGTTACTTGAGAACCATAAACCCTATATTTGCACCCTTCAGCTTTACATCTCACAATCACCTTGTCTTTATTGTTCTTCACAAAACGTAAATCTTTGCCTTTAATCAAGTTGGCCTCTCTCACAACAGCTCTAAAAGTGGCAACGTCACCAAACTTCAAACCTTTCACAAGTTCTGGACAGGCCATATCAATTTCATTAAATACAAGATTTTTGTTGGTGTTACAGTTATCCTCTTCAGATGTGGGCATAGGAGAAATCAGCTCATCACTTTTGCCAATATCAGAACCACAATCCTTACCCATTTGCTCTCCATGTGTCAAATACAATACCTTTTTGGGGTCATTTTCCTTCCCAATTAGCTCAAATATGTCTTCATCACCACTTAGTACCTCACCCCAGAAAGGATCTTTATAAGCTCTATTGTTTTCTACATCAAACTCCTCATCTTCTTCACTTTCATTCAAGCTGTCATATTCATCTTCAGCTATATTTTCATGCCAATCCACATCAAGGTCACCATCAGCATCATACCCTAGGGGGACAACATCATCACACACCTTTTCCTTCCCCTTCCTATTGCTACCAATAGACTTGTTTTTCCCACCCTTAATTTGCAATTTTGGTCTATTAAAACCAGCAGCATTAGAAACACACTTCTCTTTTCCCTTCCTTTTGCTTCCACCAATAATAACACTCTTAGGTAAGTTATGAGTAAATGGTATGCAATCACTATCAATCTCTTGACTAACAGTGTATTATACCACACTTTCTACACCTTTATGACAGTCAACCATCTTCAACACATCTGGATCTGTTTTTATCTGCACAAGCCCTTCATCCAAATTCATGCCAACTTGTTTGTAATAAACTAAATCCCCCCTTTTATATCCATATGACTTCAAAATACTCTCAACCTCAATAAAAGACATACAATCCCTATCATATCCCTCACCATGAATTGATATGTCACCACCAACATAAATTAACCCATTCAAATTCTTGAACCTTCCCCCGTGGTGAATCTCAAATATTAAATCACCTTCTTCCATGTTTTGGCTGTATTTTTTTCTGCATTAAAATATTCTAGTCAAAAACATGCTTTCAATATTACAAGTGGGACAAAAATTATTCTATAAAGAGTGGGGACCAATTGAAGACACCACCTAAGTCAATACAAACACATAATAATATTCTATAACAGTGTTAAAAAAATAAAAAATAAAAATAAAACACCCATCCATAATTAAAAAATTCAAAAAGAGTTGCATGAACGAATAAATAAGAGAGTCATGGGATGGAAGGAAAAATTTATTTCTAAAGCTAGGAGAGAGATTTTGATCAAGACTACTGATCTGGGCGTTGAAGGTACCTCCTAAAATTAAAACCTTTTTATGGAGAGCTTGTTCAAATATTCTTCCTACAAGGGCTAATCTTCATCACAGAAAGATACAAACTGATCCAGTTTGTGAATTGTGTATCCAGAAGCTAGAAACAAGTGCTCATCTGCTGTGGGAATGCCCATTTGCACGAAATGTGTGGGTGTTGGTAAAAGGTAGAGTGCAGAAGTGTAGTAATGAAATCCAGGATTTTTTTCATCTATTTGGTATGCTGGTGGAGAAATTGACGAGGAAGGAGCTTAAACAATGGGCTGCTATATCATGGGCAATGTGGAATGCTAGGAACAAGGTCTATTTTGAGAAAGTCCAACTACAACCAAAGGTAATAGTTGAAGGGGCGTTGGCAGCACTGGAAACTTACCAAAGGCTCTCTGTCTCTCAAGAATATCTCTAACACAATGGTTTGACGAAAGACCTGGGAATATGCAGCTTTTGGAATGTATAAAATGGGGATGGGCCTTTTCTTGTTAGTTTGTGTTTTTCTCTGTAATGTATAAAATGGGGATGGGTCTTTTCTTGTTAGTTTGTTTTTTTGTTTGTTGGTTGGGTGTGTTTTTGTTTTTATGGAGGAAACTAGATGGGTGTTTCCCCTTTATAATTGTGTACCTTGTTTTAGGCTTTTGAATAAAGTTCTGCCGTTTTATCAAAAAAAAAAAAAAAGCTACCAAATATTAAAATCCCTAATTACTAGTTCTAATACTCATCAGTAACACAAAATAAGTGAGAGAGTGAGAGAGTACGATAAGCAAGAGAGTGATAAGCGAGAGAGTGAGAGAGTGCGAGGTTCAAACACAAAAACCTTCTACAAATCCGATTAGACAAATGCTGCAATCATATGAAATTTAACACAAAACCATATATATATATATATATATATATCTGAACCCAAAGCAACATCACACAAAATAAATCACTGATTTAAAAGAGGCAGACAGGAAGCTTATAAGTATTTTGTGTGAGCTTAAGAAATTGTGCTCTGAATGCATTTTGATTTTGCTAACCTGTAATAGAAGATTTAAACTTTGTCAATGGCCAAGGAAGATACGAGAGAAACTCTGAGATTTTGTGTTCTTTTAGAGAGAAGGAGAGTGCAGATGAACCGGCGGGAAACCAAACAAATAAGAAAAAATTTGGGTTTTGTTTTAATTGATTTTGAGGAAGGTTATTTCAGTCTTTTAACTTTGTTCCACCTAAGTAAGAAGCATGTGCTTGTCACATGCAGCAAGATTCTATTAAATATAACAGCAAAAATAACACCGAGGTGCAAAGCGTGATAAGTGTGATAGTTTAGGGTGCAAAGTGTGCGGTCGGATAGTTTAGGGTGCAAAGTGTAATCTAGTGCATAGTTTAGGGTGGTAAAGTGTAATTTCCCCTTAATGTTTTGATAGCTTTAAGGCTGAATGGTATTGTTCAGGTATCACCTTCACATTAATGCGACCAGGGAGTTAGCTGCAGAGCATTCAATGCGATGGTAGCAGCTTTCTTTCCAGATATTTCCCAGCTCTCTTTTGTCTTATCCTTATCTGAAGCTTATCCTTGCCAGTATGATTGCTTGTTGCCTTGTTCTTGACAAAGCGTCGGACCTTGGACCTCTTCTTTGCTTAGCCAAAGAGATGTTTCTCCTCGGACTACACTTCTAATCCCTTATGACCAGACTTCTTCCATGGACCACTAACTTGTGTGCCCCCGTTAGTATCTACCTATCCTCGGATGATTTAATGTCCTCGGACACAGCCCACGGCCCAATACCCATTTCTGGGCCCTTTATCCCTACAATAGCCCCTCAAAATTCCACTCTTTTGCTCCTCGGGAAAAAGGGGGATTTCGATCTTCCAGTAATTATTCTTCCCTACTCTCACGTCATCTCTTTCTGTGCAGGTGTCTTTTCAACTGCCAAGAAGCATGCTCCTGACGCTTCGGCCTCTGGGACGCTTCAACATTTATTTCACACGGTGCCTAGTCCCCTACGTTCTACGGTGTGATGGAGATCCTACGGTGGACAGTTTTATGGGGGTTTGGGCGGGAATTGTCCCGCTTACTTTTCCCTCTCATATATATATTGCCTGAAGATTTTGATTGTTCCACTTTTTGCATCTTTAACTCTCAAGAACTAGTCCGAGGAGCCCTTCTTCTTTTTCGTAAGTTGCCCTTAGCATTTCTTTTTTAAACTTAAAGCCTCTTCTTCCTTGGCCTTTCTAATTTCACCTCATCCCCTAAACACCTTCAATTATTTCTCAAATTGGTAGATTTGCTAGTTTAGTAGACACCCCAAAGGGTATAGAGAGCCCGCTACCAAATTCCACCTGGGGTTTCCATTAGGTATTGTTACCGGGGGGAGTGGCATGCCTTGAGGCAAGAGGGAGAAGTAGTAATCCTGATGATTGCCTTTATAGAGGGAGGGATGAGAATCCCCATGGGTAGAGTGACTAGGGACTACCTTATTGCTCATAGACTTTCCCCTACCCAATGTGCCCCTAATATGTTTAGAATTTTAGGTAGTGTAGATGCCCTTAACGAACAGATGGGTGTGAACCTCTCCCATCATAACGTTAATTAGATATGCAATCGTCAACATCTCAAGGGCCAGGGGTACTATTTGAAAACCAGGGTCCCTGCAGTCAGGCTGATATCATGTCTCCCTGATACTAACAAGGGTATGGACAAGGATTTCCTCATTGTCTCAAGGGAGTGGCATGATGGACTTCATTTCCCAACACAAGATGGGACTCCAGGTGGGGTGTTTAGGTTTAGGTTTACTACTCCAACAATGCCCCTTACTTATAACTTTTGTGTGTACTTCTTCTATTTCATTTGCAAAATAGTTCTTATTTTTCCCTATGTTATGTTCTAACAATGTTTTTCTTTTTGGTGAATTTGCAGATAAGTACTCTGCAATCCCCAACTTCAGTCTTGTCAATGAGCCTGACCTAACAAGGATATTGAAGGCTGAGATCTTTGTCCACACCGACGGACAATTGCGAGCCGCCCACATAATCCTTGGCTACGACCCCATCTCTTCGAGTTTCCAAGCCCCAAAGTACGTAATAAAGGTGAAAGATCCTTGCAGCAGATCAATATTGTCGTACCTGGTTTCTTGACTAGCACTCCTCCAGAAGGTACATAACAAGTGGAGTTACCCTTCCAGCGCACTGCTGAGGAAGAAGCAACCCTTTCCCAACCAACTCCCGATGAGACACCAAAAGTAGTTGAAGTCTCAGACTCCGAGGAGAACTTTGAAGTTTTCAACCAGCTTCAACTTCCAGAGCCTCCAATTGTTGATTTCAGCCACCTTCCTCCTACACAAGTAAGCAGTGTCCAAGAAGCCCCCAACATCCTTGACGCAATAGTGCTACAACGCAAGAGCAAGACAAGCCTCTTAGAGCTTCTGGAGTCTCATGCTGGAGGAACTGTGCCCGAGGTGGCCATCCAAACCAAGCCTCCTACTCCTCCTTCTGCCCAAACCTCTCAGCCTGATCCTGTAGACAAGAAGAGGAAGCGGGACCAAAAAGGCAAAGACGTAGTGGAAGAGGGAAAGGGCATCCCCCTAAAAGAACCCGAGCCCCAGAAAGGGGCTAAAGTAGCCAGGACAGCCCAGACGAGGTCCTCAAGTGAAGGGGCCATCGTGGAGAAGGGGTGTGATCGTCGCACCAAGGTCCAAGCTTGGAACCCCCCCCTTTGGTGCTAAATGGATCTCCTCTCCCTATAGACTCTTCTATCAAGGATTTCCAACGGGGGAAAGCTGGGTATGTGGCAAACACCGTGGAGCAGCCCCTACTGCTACCTGATGACATGGCCGACCTGAGGACCATGAAGAAACACGAAGTGTTTCTAACTCTGAAGAGAGATCTCGCGCTGGTAAGTGTTTCTTTTTCTTTTTCCTTTTCTTTTTGTGTTCCCATTATTTCATCTTATAATTTTCATTCATTCATTTTTTTTTTTAAAGGACATTCAAGCTGTGCACATGGCCAAACAGCTGGTGAACAACTCCCATAAGCAGATGAAAGAGAAGGAAGGACGACGCATAGCTATCATGGAGGCCTTCTCGTTGGCCGAGAAGAGGATTTAAGAGCTGAATACCAAACTAATCAAGGCTGACAGAGATAAAAAGAACACGGAGGCTGCTCTGCAAGGGGCTGAGAGGCAGGCAGAGAGTCAATGTAAACAACTCTGCTAGACCAAGGATCAGCTAGCCATAGCCAAGGATCAAATAGGGAGTTTGAAGAAAAAACTGGAAGAGGCAGAAGATGCTGCGGAAAGAGCTAAGCAAGAGGGGTATGATATTGGAGTGGCAGAAACCGAGGAAACCCTCCGAGCTGAGGTTTCTGGGGTTTGCAGAACTTATTGCCTCCAAATGTGGAACGAGGCTCTAAACCAGGCTGGAGTAAATGCTTCCTCCACATTAAGGAAAGCAGAAAATATCTATTATCCTTCAGCCATCCGAGCATCAGGCCCTTCAAGCTCCAAGCCTGAGACTGCTTCTAAAGATCCTGCCCCTAGCAAGGATGCCTCAGCCAGTGCTCTCCAACCTCCCACCAATCCTCCTAAAAAGGTTAAGCAAGTTGGTGCTGTTGAGAAAGAGAAAGAGGTAGCACAAGAGGTGGCCCTTGAATCAACCTGAAAGCTCGAATATGTGTGAAAACACAAGAGCAGTTTAGACCCCCAAATTAAAAATTACGGCTCGATTTTACTCTAACTTAAACTAAGTGCGGAATAGAGTAAATGCGAGCGAACAAACAATATAACTACTCTAAGCCATATTCATCAAATATCAACAATAAAATGAAACCTAAAAGAGTAGGGAAGAAGGATGCAAACACAAGATAACACCACGATGTGTTATCGAAGAGGAAACCAAAGAACTTGGCGAAAAACCTCTTCGCCGCCCTCCAAGCAGTAAATCGATCCACTAGAGAATAAAGTTGGAGTACACAAATAACAAAAGACCCTCCAAGCTTAGTCTACCCAATGTACTTGAGCCCTTCAAGCTCCTACTACCAATGGACTTCTCGGAGTCATGTCTTCTCTAACTTTTCGGATCCTGCAATACGCCCGATTGCATCCGCCAAGCCTCACCGGCTTCTTTTGGCAAATCCCCAAAGCTTCCCAAGCTCCAAAACACTCACTACACTTTGAAAAGGTGTAGGTTGTGTTTGGCTACACATCTCTTCTCAAGGTATGATAATGGGAGAGGGAAGGAGAAGAGGCTAGAATGATTTCTCACTAAGGATGAGTAGCTCTCTCTCAAAAAGATGGGTGTGTGTGTTGTAGAAAACTTATCTAAGGTTATTCTCTCTGAATAGCCTCTCATACTTTTGTGGGTAATTATGGTATATATGGTATGGGTGAAGGGTAAGAAAGTCACACTTAAAAATCCTCCAGGCAGAGAGTTTCGTGGGTATCTCGTGGGAAGGCCTTACCCGCGAAATACTCGCGAAATCGATAGCCTGGCATGACTCTTCAGCCTTTAGCATGTGCTCCTCATGTGACTTTTAGCTGTCTTGATCAAGTCTCCACCACTTAATACTAAACTCATTACAAATAAATCCCACAAAATACAAGGAAATAAATAATGCAAATACTGTCTTTTTGTCATGGAATAAGCCAACGATAATGTTATGATAGAAATTATAACTTAACAATCTCCCCATTTAGCTATTCTGTGACAAAACACCCTAAAACAGACTCTAGACTTAAACGTGAGTTTAGGAACAATGGCAAAACTCACTCACACCTAATTCTAGAAGTTGTGATGAACTTGAAACATGTATACTTGTAACTTGAAACACTTGCACAAAACGCATTAGACCCTTAAGGTATATCAAGTGATAAAAGGACAAGTATAATGTAACAAGTAAACATACGATCAAGTAAATATTTTGTAAAACATATGAGCAACTTGATCAAACACAAAGCAATCATATGGAAATGACTACAATGATCATATAGCAAAGCAAATGATCATCCGAACAAGCAACCAATTAAGCACAATAACATAAGGATGTATGCATGTCCAACACATAAGCATGATGAGAGCAACAAAGCATAGATACTAAACATAACTCAAAACACCGTTAAACAACGAGAAAACAAGCATAAAGTAAAACAAAACAAAACAAGGTTTTCTCAAAAAAAGATGTCTTCTCCCCCTTGGTATATGCATCTCCCCTATGGCTTTCTCCCCCTATGAATGTGCACGAGGTAGAAATTCTCCCCCTAAGAATGTGCACATGAGTCATATAGAAATGACTATACACTCCGTTATACCCTCTAGTATACCAAACTCCCCTCCTCTCCCAAAGAATATTCCAAAGAAAAAGGAGCCTCCCAAAGCCAAGTAGGAATGACAACAGGTCGGGTTCGGGCCGGGTTTCTTTATACCCGAACCCAACCCACGGGCCTATACTCGTTACCCAAACCCGGCCCATTTAACAAACGAGATTTTTTTGTTGCACCCAAACCCACCCCGTCGAAGCCCGCGAGGCCTACAGGCCCCGGCCCAAAATCACAAACCCTGGTCCAAAATCACAAACAAAGAAATCGATACAAACCCAAAATCATAAATCATCACAGAACAACATTTTCTTGGCAATTTTCTTGGCATCCAAACGGATGCCAAGATCTAATAAACCAATCTATACAAAAAATCCAACAAATCCCAAAAATTTTGCAAATCTAGAAATAAAATTAGCAAATCTAAAAATCCCACCAACAAAACACAAAAGAAAACCAACAAATTTGGCTCACAAAAACAAAACCCAAACCCAAATTTATATAGAGAAAAGTTTGGATGGGAAAAATAAGAAAAAAGTGAGGGGAAAAAAGGCTAAATTTTAGGAGTTATCTTAGTTTTTTATTATTTTTTAATTTTTTAAACTGGGAATGTTTTACTTTTATTTGAATGAAAAAGGAACAAAAAATGCTAAATTTTAGGGAATAAAAAGATGAACGTGAAGAAAAAAAAAATCCTAAATTTTAGGAATTCTCTTTTTGAATTCAAAATGAAATTTGTTATTTGACATTTATGACCCTATGTCTAAAAGAAATTACCCTTCATTAATGAAGCTATTTTTAAACCAAATAAAAGTCCTGTTTAAAAAAGGAAATCCTCTTAGATATAACTAGCTTTTGAGCATGCACTCACGTGCGTGCTTAAAGGCTCTTTTTTTCTTTTTCTTTTTTTTTTTTGTAAATGTTAATAATTTGCATTTACTATAATTTAGAAATATATTTATTTATTTTTCAAACAAATAAAAATAAAAAACTTTAGAGATAAGCAGTAACTGTAATTTCTTTTTTGAACGTGAAGGGACAAAAATCCTAAATTTTAGGAGTTCTCCTTTTGAATTTAAGATGAAATTTGTTATTTGACATTTATGATCCTATTTCTAAATGAAATTACGCTTCATTAATGAAGGCATTTTTGAACCACATAAAAGTCCAGTTGAAAGTGAAGAATCCTTTTATATATAGTATAGACTAGCCTCCTCATCACATGCGCTTTGTGTATGCGATGAGACTTTTTTTTTGGTCTAGTGTCATATAATTTTCCCTTTTTTTTTTTATATTAAATTTTGGATAAGTTTGTTTTGAAGACATAGATTAGTAGGAGAGTGTTCTATTTTGTAAGTATTTTAAGTGAAATTGGAGATAAATTTTTACCGGGTTATTCTTAAGTTTTTTCCCTATTAAATATAAGGTTTAAGCCTTTAAGGGTATTTTTTAATTACATAGAAGACCAGTCTAAAAAGGAGAAACCTCTTATAAATAGTATAGATATAGATGAAATAAGAGATTTTGGGTGCAGCTGCAAGGGCAACTTCTTTTGACTCCGCCTTTGTCTTACATGTAGTTCTTGTACTATGTGACTAAATATATGTCTTAGAAGTTGTATGACATAATTTTGCCACATGACTAATTATATGTACATTAATATTATTAATATAGTTTACTTAAGTTAAACTGAATTACTAAAGTTTAAAAAAATTACATTATTTGTTTGATTAAAACACAATTTTTAAAAGTTTCAAAAAAAAATATTAAATTCATTATTCTGTTTAAATTATTTTAAAATCTATTATAATAATTTTATAATCTATCTTTTTTTTGTTAGAACTTAGTCTTACATGATATTCATTTATCACAAATCTCAAAGTAATTTTTACTTTTAATTTTTACTATATGTTTATAATTTTTATTATTAAATTTTAATTTTATATTTAAATATTTAACTTTTTTGAGAATATATGACATTTGCTGTTAATAATTGTTCTTTATCATCAGACCAAGACACCAATTGATTTTTTATATAAACATGAATCAAACTCCAAATCTCTTATTCAACGATAATAGATTTTATCCGTTAAACTAACTAGAATCTGCTCAAATACTTAATTTTGATTCATCTATAATTCTTAATTAAGCTCTAAATCTAACTCACATAATACTTGATAATAAGTGTGTGTCCTATATCTATGGCTGCACCAAATACTCAACACAAATGTTACAGATGTTTCAAAGTTCTTTCTCCTTTGTAGCGCATAATAATTATGTTAAAATCATTTTTATGGTTTTCTTGAAGCAAAAAATTTTTGCTATGATTTTAAGTTTTGTAAACCGGTTTATCCAAAAGTCTCTAGAACTTAAAGAGAATTTTTAATTTTATTTTAATAATCTATAATAATATTTTATTTTAACCAATAATAGTTGGGCCTTGTATGTCACGCTTACATTATGCAATTCAGCGTTTTACTATCATAATTTGCTTGATATAAATTAAATTGATTTTATTTTTCAAGAAATTTAATGGGAAAATACCCAAACACCCCTGAATTTAGGAGTAGTGACACTTGTACCTCCTAAACTTTTATTTTAGTTAATTTAGTACTAAAATTAATACATGTGCCAAATTGCTACTTCTCATTTGTAAACAGTTTAATGAACTAACATCCTACTCACTGAAAAAAAAAAAAAAAAAAAAAAAAAAAAAACTATTGTAAACCTAGGAGTGAGAAAATTGAATCAGTTGTTTTCTGTTAATCAAACTGCAGCATCATTGGAGTTCGTGGTCTTGTCACCAATCTAGGCTTTTTGAGTCGTTAATCATGTTGTCATGGTAACTTAACCAAGGATGATTGAGGGGTTTAATGAATTCTCTTTTCTAAAACCATACATATTGTGATTTGGTAGTGGTATGGCTGATTGGCTATGCAAGTGTATAAAGTATATACACACACATATACACTTCACATACCTCTTAATGAGAGGAACATGTGAATGTCAAATGTGACAGTTTTAAAAAAAACCCCAAACCCATCCGATTGTGGGTCAATAACGAGTGAGGGGTAGCTCACGGTGGTTGTGGAGATTTTCATGATTATTGAGAGTTTCAACTTGTCAGCGTGGTGCTTAATGCTTGATTGTGGCTGGGCTTGCCGACGAGGATTTTCTTGGTCGCTTGAGGGAAGGCTTGCATGGGGCTTGATCGCTTGAGGGAAGGCTTGCGTCGCAGTGTGGGGCTTGATTGCTTGAGTTGAGATTGAGAGTGGAAACTAGAAACTGAGTAAGGTTGAGGCATAAGAGGGGCAGCTTCTGAATCAGAGAGTGAGGTTTAGAATGAGAGTGAGACTTGAGAGGCGACTGAAGAGATTGTGAGTGTAAGGTGAGGCTGTGAGCAAAAAAATTTAGGGTTATAACTATATATACGTGAGGGTATTTTAGTAACTATATATATAAATAACCAGGTCGGGCCGAGTTTTTACAAAAACCCGGACCCGACCCGGACTCGCTTTGGTTTTTTTTTTTTAAACCCAAACCTGACCCTATTTTTTATCTGGCCGAGCCAGGTATATGCGGGTCGGGCAAAAATTGCCATCCCTAAAGCCAAGAGCTGGTACTGGTCACCCTTCCCTTTACCACTAAGGAAGATCCTAAAGGCAAGGGTACCACCCAAGCTTCAACAACTGAGGTGACTACCAAAGCTAAAACCAAGGCCACTCTGCCCTCTACCAAGACCAAATAGGGATCCAGCACCATTTTGTTGTCTTTCTTCATATGTATCTATGTTTCTTGTTTTTGGATTCGTACTTTCTTTTTATATGTAGTTCTTTTTTGTTCATGTTTCTAAATATGTATTTCTTTGCCTTTTCAAGGCTTTAATCAATGGAAAGCAGTAAATTCCTTTATGTTTCATCATGTGTAGATAAAACAAAGCAATATCTACTTCTTGATCAATATTTTACTAGTAGAAGCATAACTTAAAATCTCTCTTGATTAAGATATATTTTCACCCCTAAATTTAACAATTACTCATGCAATTGACAATCTGACTATTGCCTTTCATGTAATTAGCAGTGTTATTGGATAACTTTACCTTGTCCATGGCACTTGGCATCTAGTAACTCGACTTAAAAAAAAAAACTTTGTGTACCTGAGGTAAATAGCTCAAAGGATTATGTGTACTTCAGGATTTTCTTCCTAACCTCAAATAATGGTGAAGCTCATGTCTATCTAGGGTATATAATCCAAGAAGACTATCATACTTAGAATTTCACTTAGCACTCCATTCACCAGTAGGTTCATATAATTGTACGTGTAAATTTACCCAAAGCATGTGGTCCGAGAAACCCAACATTACCAAGGTTCTGTTTAACACTTAGTCAAACAATGAGCAGTGTTAGTTTACCCAAGATATGTGGTATGAGGAGCCAGACATGACCAAGGTTCTGTTTAACACTTAAATAAATAATGAACAATATTAATTTACCTAAGGTATGTGGTCCGAGGAGCCAGGCATGACCAAGGTTCTATTTAACACTTAGATAAATAATGAATAATGTTAATTTACCCAAGGTGGTTCTATTTAACACTTAGATAAATAATGAATAGTGTTAATTTACCCAAGGTATGTGATCCGAGAAGCCAGGCATGACCAAGGTTCTGTTTAACACTTAGATAAATAATGAATAACATTAATTTACCCAAGGTATGTGGTCCGAGAAGCCAGACATGACCAAGGTTCTGTTTAACACTTAGATAAATAATGAATAGTGTTAATTTACCCAAGGTATGTGGTCCGAGGAGCCAGGCATGACCAAAGTTATGTTTAACATTTAGATAAATAATGAATAGCGTTAATTTACCCAAGATATGTGGTCCGAGGAGCTAGGCATGACCAAGGTTCTGTTTAACACTTAGATAAATAATGAATAGTGTTAATTTACCCAAGGTATGTGGTCCGAGGAGCCAGGCATGACCAAGGTTCTGTTTAACACTTAGATAAATAATGAATAGTGTTAATTTACCTAAGGCATGTGGTCCGAGGAGCCAGGCATGACCAAGGTTCTGCTTAACACTTAGATAAATAATGAATAGTGTTAATTTACCCAAGGCATGTGGTCCGAAGAGCCAGGCATGACCAAGGTTCTGCTTAACACTTAGATAAATAATAAATAGTGTTAATTTACCCAAGGCATGTGGTCCGAGGAGCCAGGCATGACCAAGGTTCTGCTTAACACTAGACCAGTGTACCTAAGCCCTCCAAGCTTCTTGCTCCAACGAGGTTACGCCGAACTTTTGTCTTTTCTAGCTTACCGGATTCCGCTACTTAACCATAGCATCAACCAATATGAAATTGGTCCCTTCTTAACTACTTCCCAAAGCACCAAAAAGCCTTCTCACGTATATGGGTATGGTGAGAAAAGGATTTGGCTAAGAACCTCTCAAGGATGTATCAATGGAGAGAAAGAAAGTAGAGGAATTTGAAGAGTCTCTATGTAAAGATTGTGGATGAGTCAATCTTGTTTTTCTCTAGGGTTTCTCTCTCAAAATTCTCTCTGAAAGCTCTCTACATTTCGTGGGTATAAGGGGTATTTATACTGGGGTGAGAGAGGAATACGAAGAAACAGATTTTTCAAAACAGGGCTGGCTGGCGGCTTGGCCTCGCGACTTGACTGAGTCGCGAGTTCAAGTCGCGAGCTAACGGTCTGGCCAGTCTGGACTTTTTGTCCTGTAGTGCTCCAGCTGGCATGACTGTTCATCTTCCTGCACGCTTCACTCGTGTGCTGCAGTTGGCGGCTTGCCAGTCGCGAGTCACCCGCGAGTCCCAGCCGCGAGTCTTTGCTTTTTTGCACAATCTCAAGCATTTCTTCACACTTTCTCACACACTACCCTTACATAATTCCCACCTAAATACAAGGTTACTAATTGCTAAAATATAAGTAAATTTGGCATGGAATAAAGCCAACAAGATGGTTGATTAAATTCAACCTTACAACTTTATTAATAGCCTCAGCCTGCCCATTCCTCTAAGGATAGGCTGGAGTTGAATATCTATTCCTAATGCCCAATTCATAACAGTACCTCCCGAAAACTTTACTATCAAACTAAAGCCCATTATCTGAGATGAAGGTGTGAGGAACCCTAAATCGAGTGACAATGTTTTTCCATACAAACCTCTTTGCATCCACGTCCCTAATATTAGGTAGTGGCTCAGCTTCTACCCACTTTGTGAAGTAATCGGTGCCGACCAGAAGCCACCTCCTGTTTACTGCTGCCTTAGGGAATGGTCCTACAATGTCCAAGCCCACTGAGTAAAAGGCCATGGGCTAAACAGAGGATTAAGGACACCTTCCGGTTGATGAATGTTTAGAGCAAATCTCTGGCATTGATCACATTTCTTCACATACTCCTGTGCCTCTTTCTACTTACTTGGCCACCAATACCCCTGAGTGAGGGCCCTGTGGGATAGTGATCTGCCCCCTGTATGACTTCCATAAATTCCTTCATGTAACTCCTCCAGGAGTGGCTCCATTGCTTCAGGATGGACACATAATGAGTATGGTCCAGAAAAAGAACGTTTGTACAACTTTTGCTCCTCGGACAACCAAAAACGAGGAGCTTTCCTTCATACCTTATCTACCTCTCCCTTTTCCTCAAGTAGAGTACCTTCCTTAAGGAATAGAACTATGGAATCCATCCAACTAAGCCCAACCCTAATCTGGTGAACCTGGACCTTCTCTTTCTTCTCCTCGGTGGGCTTGTATAAATCTTCAACCAGTATAACTTAAGGTAAATCCTATGCCGAGGAAGTTGCCAAAATAGCCAGAGAATCAGCATGTGTATTTTTGCTCCTCAGGATTTGTTGCAAAGAAAAAAATTCAAAACCTGATTGCAAGCGCTCGGTTCAAATAATCTTGCATTCTCAAATCCCTAGCTTCCAACTCTCCCTTTACCTGGCCCATTATCAACCTCGAATCCGAGAATACATCCACCGCCTTTCCTCCCATTTTCTGAACCATAGCCATCCCCACCAACAAAGCTTCATACTCAGCCTCATTATTTGTGGCCGAGAAACCTAACCTTAAAGATTTCTCAATAGTAATTCTTTCTGGGGACACCAAAACTAGCCCCACTCTAGATCTTCTTTGATTAATTGCACCATCAACATACAATTTCCAAGATAAGGTTCCGTGTAGGGAAATTGTTTCAACTGGTTTTGTACCCAAGTTTTGTTCCTCGTCCTCCATCTCCACTGGGATTCAGAAAATTCTGCCACCAAATCTGCAAGAACCTGGCCTTTAATAGAGGTTTGAGGCATATACTTGATGTCAAAAGATCCTAAAATTGTTCCCCACTTGGCAATTCTCCCTGTGTAATCAGCCTTCTGAAGTAACGATTGAAAAGGAAGTTGGGTATAAACCACAACTGTGTAAGCTTGAAAGTAGTGAGGGAGCTTTCGCGTGGCATGTACCACCGCCAAGATAGCCTTCTCCAGTGGCAAGTAACAAACCTCTGCTTCGTGCAATGACTTGCTCTCATAATAAACCGGCCATTGTACTCCATTGTCCACCCTTATCAGCACTAAACTAACTGCATGAGAGGCTACCGCAATGTAGGTGAAGAGAACCTCTTCTGCTTCAGGCTTAGACATAATGGGTGGCTGAGAAAGATACTCCTTTAACTGTTGAAAGGCCAAGGCACACTCTAAAGTCCACTCAAATCCTTTCCATTTGTGTAACAACTGGAAGAAGGGCCTACACCTATCTGCGGACCAAAAGATGAATCGGTTCAAGGCAACAGTCATTCCTATCAACTTTTGAACTTCTTTAGGATTCCGAGAAGGTTGCAGATTGTTAATTGCCTTAATTTGATCAGGGTTGACCTCAATTCCACGATGAGTGACCATATAACCCAGAAATTTGCCCGAACTAACGCCAAAAGAACACTTAGAAGCATTAAGGCGTAGTTTATGCTTTCTCAATATTTCAAAAATATTTATGAGGTCACTCACATGCTCGAACTCTACTTTGCTCTTCACCACCATATTATCTATGTAGACTTCAATATTTTTGCCAAGTTGAGGCTTAAACATCCTAGTCATCATCCTCTAATAAGTAGATCCTGCATTCTTTAGTCCAAAGGGGAATCACTTTGTAGTGGTAATTCCCAGTGGGCATAACAAAAGCAATCTTCTCCAAATCATCTAGAGCTAATAGTATTTGATGATATCCCTGAAAGGCATCTAAAAAGCTCATCCGAGGATGACCAACTATTGCATCCACCAATTGGTCTATCCGAGGCATTGGGAAGGGGTCTTTTAGGCAAGTTTTGTTTAAATTAGTGAAGTCCACACATACTCGCCACTTCCCATTCTTCTTCTTTACCACCACTGTATTGGCCAGCCATTCAAGATAAAACACTTCTTTTATTGCCCCTGCCCGCTTAAGCTTGATCACCTCCTCCTTAACAGTATTAGAATGTTCTTTAGAAGAGCGCCGAGGTAGTCGCTTCTTAGGAGTGACAGACGGATTGACATTTAAGTGATGGCAAATAAAATTTGGATCCACCCCGGGAGTTTTATAAGCACTCCATGCAAACACATCAACATTTTTCCTGAGGAAGATAATCAGTTCTTCCTTCTTCCGAGGAGGTAACTGAATTCCTACTTGGAAAAACTTCTCCTCGTCATCATCAATGACAATTTTTTCCAACTCTTCACATTTCGCCCCTTCTACCACCACATTTGTGGACAAGACTATTCTTCTTGATTGCTATAAATCCCTCTCTGCAGAGGCCGAGGACTCACCTCCAATCTGATGCCTAATCGCAGTCACTAAACATTGTCTGGCCATAGATTAACTTCCAATCAGCTCCTCAACTTGATCCCCTAATGGATACTTCACCTTTAAGTGCAAGATGAAAGAAACAGCCCCTATGGCATGAAGCCAAGGTCTTGCCACAATAGCAGTGTAGGGGGAGTAGGCATCTACCACAATGAAGTTCACTTCCACGACTTCTGACCCTGCCTGAACAGGTAATATGATTTGGCCCTTCGGGAAGACTGTTTTCCCATCAAACCCTATTAAAGGAGAATCATAGCAGGCCAGGTCCTCAGGCTTCAGCTTCAACCCCTTAAATAGATCAAGGTACATGATCTCTGCACCACTGCCTTGATCTACCAAAACCCTCTTCACATCATACCCTTCAATCCTGAGAGTAACCACCAGGGCATCATCATGTGGCTGCATGGTTCTCACCTTATCTTCGTCAGAAAAGCTCAAAGCTGATCGGACTTCCATTCTACCCCTCTTAGGATCAGGGGTTAGGTCTTCAACAAATGACCGGGCTACAGACATCACTCTGGATGGATGAGAACCAGTCCTCCCTGGGGCAGCAAGAATAACACTAATCGTTCCTAAAGGCGGTCTTGAAGAAGCATCTCTCTGATGTCCCGACCCTGCCTAGCTCCCCTGTTCATTAGGCTGATACAAGAATTGCTTTAACTTCACAATTTAAACCAACTGCTCCAGATGATCCCGTAAAGTCCTACATTCTTCTGTAGTGTGTCCTCGATCCTGGTGATACTAGCAATGAAGACTTTGGTTGCACTTCGTGGGGTCTCCCCATCTTATTTGGCCACTTAAAGTATGGCTTATTCCTTATTTTCTCCAAGATTTGGTGCACAGGCTCCCTAAACACAGTGATAACTACTTGGGCAACAGTAGATCCAGTATGCCCAGCAAAATCTCTCTTGGTTCGGTTGTTGCTATACCTCTCCGACCTGAAATCCTTTTGGTCTTGGGGAACTACTTTGGCCTTCCCCTTTCCTTGTTACTGGTCCTCCTCGACCCATTTATACTCATCAATACAATCCATGAGTTGACGAACGCTCCTAGCAAGCTTCCTCGTTAAAGACTTCCTCAAATCGTACTTGGCAGGCAGGCCAACCTTGAAAGTCCTTATCGCCACATCATCAAAATTTCCATCTATCTCATTAAACATCTCCTAATATCTGTCTGAATATGTCTTCATGGTCTCTCCTTCTCGCATGGACATAGACAATAGGGAATCCAAAGGACAAGGAACTCTACTGCAAGTAACAAAACAAGCTCCAAATGCTCTAATAAGCTCCTTAAAGGAGTTGATTGAACCTTCCCTCAAACCATCAAACCATCTCATCGCCACTAGCCCCAGGCTAGATGGGAACACTTTGCACATCAAGGTTTCATTCTTTGAGTGAACAGTCATTCTCTGATTGAAATGGCTGACGTGCTCCACAGGGTCTGTTCTACCATTATACATGGTAAATGTTGGCTGAGTAAACCGCCAAGGAAGTTTTCCTCCTTCAATTCTCCATGTAAACGGTGACTTAGAAATCTGGCGCAAGGACCTGTTCATAGCATCATTACCCAAGCCCCTGTGAGATGGACTTTTGCTTCTCCGCCTATAATGGCGGTCCTCATCATATGAATAACACTCACTGAGGGGAATCCTTGATTTGGGCCTGTAGCTATCATCATTATCATCATCAGAGGAAAGCTCTGAGCTTGAAGGAGTCCCTCTACGTTGCTTCCGACGTAATTTCTTCCGCAAGTGGTCTATCTCCAACTACATGTTCTTGGTGTTCTCTCCATAAAACACATGACTTCCACTTCTAGACTGACTCCTACTGGTGTGAGTGGTGTGTATGCTAACTTCACGGTCCCTCCTTCGTTCAAGATTGAGAAATTGGTCTTGACGTTGGGACCTCATAGATTCTTCACGATTTGGTCCTGAACCTACCATGGTTAAATGTTGAACTCACGAATGTTCAAGTTTCCCACAGACGGTGCCAATTGTAAGGGCACGATTTGCTCCCCAATGCCCAAGTAAAATGGGCAAAGGCCCAAAGAGCCCAAAACAATGAATTTCTAGAGAGTGGGGTAGAAACTGAACTCCAATGAGTTTGACAACAATCACAGTAGGCTAAAATGTTGCTTGAAAGTATAAATAAACAGTTTTGTGTAAGGAAAATCCTCCTCAACAAAGTCCGAGGAAGGTTGTTTTTATATATTTCTCTTGGACCTGAATAACATTACAATTCTTAAGGGTACAGTTATTTTTCTACAGATTCTCCGATCTCTCCCTCTGTAATGGGGTTTTTCTTCTTTATATTCCCCTTCTTCACTCCATCTCAGCCCTCCACCTGTAGATTAGGATACTGGCTCTGATACTTGTCCCATCAGCACTTTCATGAAGTCTTTGTGGGTAGCTGTAAGGCTGAATGGTATTGTTCAGGTATCACCTCTACATTAATGCGGCCAAGGAGTTAGCTGCAGAGCATTCAATGTGGTGGTAGCATCTTTCTTTCAAGATATTTCCTAGCTCTCTTTTGTCTTTTCCCTATCTAAAGCTTATCCTTGCCAGCATGATTGCTTGTTGCCTTGTTCTTGACAAAGGGTCGGACCTTGGACCTTTTCTCTGCTTAGCCGAAGAGATGTTTCTCCTTGGACTACACTTCTGATCCCTTATGACCAAACTTCTTTCATGGACCACTAACTTGTGTGCCCCCGTTAGTATCTACCTATCCTCAGACGATTTAATGTCCTCAGACACGGCCCACAGCCCAATACCCATTTCTAGGCCCTTTATCCCTACAATTACAATTCTGAAATCTTATTCAATGCTTAATTACCTTTATCAAGTTATACCAGTAGAGCAATAATTTGAAAAACAGAAGGGTTATACACTTATACTAGCAGTTAAAGGGTTCTTTGTGTTTGATTGAATGAACGCAATCGTCTTTTCTTGGAAATTGTTTTTACAGACAGAGTTGATTTCTAGTTTGCTTGATGTATGTATGTTAAAATTTTAGTTATTTCAAGTAAAAACAGCTACATTCTACTTTGTAACAACAGGGATATATGTCGATGCGGGAAATGTTATCCACTTTACTCGGGGACAAGGCCTGGAAACTGGTACAGGAACTGTGTTAGACCGCTTCATTGGGAGCTCATTACCTCAACGACGTCCTTTGGACGATCCATGCTCAATATGTGACGATCAATCAAAGGGTGATGGGGTCATCTCTTCTTGTATAGATTGTTTTCTTTCAGGTGGAGATCTCTACCTCTATGAGTATGATGTCACACGAAAATTCTTTCTTGCCAAAGCTCGTGGAGGTACCTGCACTCTTGCTTCATCCGAGTCACCCGAACAAGTTATTCATCTTGCTTGCTGTGAAAAAAAAAAAAAAAAATAGTAATTAAGGTCAATTTTAGATTTTATTTATATCACAAAACAAAAATATAAATCATTTGATTTTTAAAGTACATAGAGATTACATTAATTAAAAGAGATACTAATTTTAAGAATTTTGATAATTATGTCATAAAAAGTTAATCTCATTCGTATAAGAATTTTTATCACACACAAAGTTAGGGTAGCTATTTAAAATATAAATATCTATTTTACTATAATAGTTTTTTAGTATCTATTTGCTAAAGGCAATATATCTACTTACTAAAAACTTCTAAGAATGATAACGAATATTATCATCTTCCAACAATAAGCAATTGAGTTTTGTTAAGGGGAAAAAATAAAAAGATAACAAAATGCATGTGTCATCGAATTTTTCATTAGATAAATTATAAGTTTCGAAAATTTAAACCTAGAAAATCAATGTTCTTTAGATAATAAATAAAATATCTTATATCATCTTTCCAACTTTCCAAAAATTACTACTATTTAAAACTTAAAATACGTGAAGAAAATTTTTGTGATGTTAAAATTTAATGGGAGTATTTTAGACATTACACAATAAAATATTTTAAGAATCATAAACTTTTACTAGGGTTTAACTGAGAGAATAACAATATAACTTATTTGCTATTTTCCAAAATATTAGAGGAAAAATTGCTTGATTTTAAAGTTTAAGGAAAAATTGTAAACTACCTCAAACATAAAGGATGAAAAATGTTTTTATTCTAAGTTTTTGTTTTTGTGTGTAAAATTATGTGTTTTTACTTAAAATGGTGCATAAAAAAAAAATTCAAAAAGTCAACTCAAGAAAACTATATGTGAAACAGTGAATTTTGGCTCAACAAAGTTGACTAAACCAACAAATAATTTCTAAAAACATAACAAAATGGCACAACATTTTCATAATACGTTTACAATTTTATTATATATTTTTTTTACTTGTAAAGAATTGATACCTCAACAATTTTGAAAATATTGTGACAACAATAAGATGTCTTAACATTTTCACAATAATTTTATTTTTAGTTGTGGTAGGTTCCAGTATGATATTTTATTATTTTATTTTTACCTATAAGGAATTATCACCTCAACAATTGTGAAAATATTGTGCCATTTGTTGTGTTAATATTTTATTATACTATGAAACAGTGTGAATTGGACAAACTAAAAATAATGTAGCAACCCTACTGTAGCTTTACCACATTCACACAAAAAAAAAAAAAAAAAAAAAAAAAAAAAAAAACCACGAGTGAAATAGTGCAAATTGAACAATTAAAGTAAAGATACTGTAGCGAAACTACTGTGGCTTTTTGCATTCACTCTTTTTATATATAGATATAAGGAACTAATACTTCAACAATTGTGAAAATATTGTGAATATTTTTTGTATCATAATAACAACTCCTAAACCAAAATACACATATAATATATATACTAAAAAAGAGAAACAAAAACACAAACGTGTAGCTCAAACCAAGCTGGTGTACTAATAAAAAAATAGAAAGAAATATGCCAGCTCATTGAAGTGGTGTGATTTTCTATTGACCAAACTAAAGCTTCTATAGAAAGTACTAAACGGAGCGTTTTTTAGTAGCTAGTGTCCAAAAACTTAACCAAACCAAAAATGACTGTAGATAGAGTCATTGGCTCTTTTCATATATACTAGTGTGGGTAGCACGTGCAAGACATGTGCTACCTCTTGAGTCGGGAAATTAAGATTGAATTTTTATTTGAAATATGAAATTATATACATAAAAAATGTATGTCATACAAAATTAATCTTATTTGTATAAGAATTTCAATATCTATTTGCTAATGGCAATATCCACTCAATAAAAACTTTTAAGAATGATAATGAATATCATCATCTTCCAACAATAAGTAACTGAGTTTTGCTAAAATCTTGTCACAATATTTAAATTTTCGTAATGTATGATGTCATATGTTACAATTGAAACTCTTCATCAAATACCTTCAACCATACACAATCAAAATTTTGTTATTCATACTTTCTTCTTTATCATTCTACATGAGTCTAAGTGTAATCTTTAACTTAATTAGTTTTTAATGAACACCCATTTTAGGCAAGAAAAGAAAAAGGAAAAAAAAAAGATAACAAAAGGCATGTGTCATCGAATTTTCCATTAGATAAATTATAAGTTTCGAAAATTTAAATCTAGAAAATCAATGTTCTCTAAGTAACAAATAAAACACCTTATATTACCATTCCAACTTTCTAAACATTACTACCATCTAAAACTCAAAATATGTGAAGAAAATTTTTGAGATGTTAAAATTTAGTTGGAGTATTTTTTAGATATTACACAATGAAATATTTTAAGAATCATAAGCTTTCATTAGGTTTTAATTGAGAGAATAACGATATGACATATTTGCTCTTTCCAAAATATTAAGGGGGAAATTTCTTGATTTTAAAGTTAAAGGAGGAATTGTGAACTACCCCAAACATAAAAGATGAAAAGTGTTTTAATCCTAAGTTTTTGTTTTTGTTCTTTGGTTTTTGTGTGTATGTGTGTGTGTAAAACTATGTGTTTTTACTTAAAATGATGCATAAAGAAAAAATATATATATACAAAACAAAATACAAAAATTCAACCTAAGAAAACTATAAGTTAAATAGTGAATTTTGACTCAACAAAAATTGACTAATAAAAAAAATATCTATAAAACAAAAAGAATGGCTCAACATTTTCATAACACCTTTATAACTTTGTTATATTTTAGTTTGAATTGTAAAAAATTGACACCTTAGCAGTCGTGAAAATATTGTGACGACAACAAGATGTCTTAACATTTTCACAAGAGAAATGTTATATCTACAACATTTTTATCACAAATCATAAGTAGTAGGTTATTATGGGTTGTTATTGGTGGACAAAAAAATAATTTCATTGTTAAGTTTAAATTAGAATAACAATTTACTAAGATTTGTTATGAAAAATGGTGTGGACGTAGCACTTTTTTTTCACAATACATTTATTTTTAGTTGTAGTTGGTTCCAGTATAATATTTTATTATTTTATTTTGAAAGGAATTAACAACAATTGTGAAAATATTTTGGCAATTTAATATATATATATTAAAAACAAAAACAAAAACATGTAGGTGTACTAATTACTTCTCAAAACAAAAAAGCTGTTGTACTAATAAAAAAATATGTCAGCTCAGTAAATTGAAATGGTGCGTTTTTCCATTGAAATTTGACAAAACTAAAGCTTTCTTTGATAGTACTATAACAGTGCATTTTTAGTAGCTAGTGTCCAAAACTTGACTGTAGATAGAGCCATTGGCTCTTTTTATATATAGAGATAATAAATAAATAAAATACTTAATGTCCTTGTAATGTACTATAACCCTAAAGCCTCCATTATTTTTTCTATTTGTTCATCCATCTCTTGACTTTATCACAATTTTAAAGTGAAAGTTTTGTTGTAAACCCCCCCCCCGGTCATAAAAGAACTTAGAAAAATAGAGAGAAACAAATGTTGAATTCTATATATTTTTTATAAGCAATCAATACAGTGAAACTATACAACTTTGCATCTTTTTAGATTGATTTGTTTTCTCAATTTATTTTGACCAACAAATTAGATGTCTAAAATTTAAGTATTTAGATAATTTCTTACTTTGATTGTTAGTAATTGTGAATTGGTTATTTGTGTTTCTTTATTTTAGAAAGTACATTTGGTGAACTTCTAGATCTTCCCAGTTCTGATAGAGTCTGCCTTCTTGAGGTTGTGTGGACACTTGAAGACATTAATTTAATTTGTGAAAGTTTTAATTCTTTTTCTTTTGTTAGTGTGCCTCTGAAATGTAATAGAGCTGCTCTAGTTCTTGCTAGTGTTGCCAAAGAGAAAGGGGAAACCTATTCTTGGTTTGAACAATGCCCCTCTTTTCTCTTCCCAATTGTACACTGTAATATTTAATCAATAAAATATACTATTGATTCCCTAAAAAAAATGATATGAAATATATATTTGTAGTTAACTAAACTAAGTGTGAAAAAATAAATTATAGTTTACATTTATATTTATATTAGATTTTGAATGAGTATTAGAATTGTTTAATTCATTATCTTTTTAAGAATAATTTAAGGAATTAATTTTCTATTTGGGATAGGATCAAGTTACATCTAGTTTAACATTAACTAATATTACACCACCTAATAACTTTTTATTGGGTTAATATTTTGAAAATCCTATTGTTGGATTATATTTTCTCAATGTTCTTAACATCCATGCCAAATTTCTTATCAATTAGATGTTATTTACTATTTGATCCATAAACACATTTTTTATGCATAATTTTAAAGTATAAAAAACTCAAAATTTAAACATTTTAGAGCACTTACACCAATGGGTGTATAATATAAAAATGTGTAAAATTTACTCAATTTTATCTAAAAATGACCCACATTAGTTAGTGCATAATTGTGTAAATTTACAAGTTTGCTATAGTAACCATGTAAATTTATACTAACACTATTCATTTTGTATTTAGTTTTTTATTCTTTCTTTACGTATTCCAAGGACGAAGGAAGAGAGTGAATGATGGTTGTTGCATGCGAAGAAAGAGAAACAATTAAAAAAATCAAGAAAATATTGATATTTTAATGAAATGTAGTGTACAATTAATAATTTGATATGTGGTATTTTGAAAAGTGATATATAAAATAGAAGAATAGATATGCACAAATTATTGGTAAATTTATTATTGTTGACAAATATGCATAAATAAGTGGTATTTTAAGTCATATTTTATGTATGACTTAAAGGTGCACTTGGTCAAAAATTGTGGTGACAATGTTTCACAAGATAAATATGCACAAATTATTGGTAAATTTATTATTGTTGACAAATTGTAGTCATCCTGATATTGCATATGATGTTGGTAGATTGAGTAGATACACTCATAATCCTAGTGTTGCGCATTGGGATGCAATATCTATATTATTGGGATATTTAAAATGGACTTTTGATTTTGGTTTGTCATATTGTGGTTATCCTATTTTAGAATGATATTTTGATGCTAATTGGATCTTTGATACAGATGAGGTAAAACCCACTGGTGGAGATTTGTTCACACTAGTTGGAGGGGTTGTCTCTGTAAAGTTGTTATTTACAACTATTTTGTGTTGGATTTAATTTCGTGCCAAATTTGATTGTAATTCTATTCAATCATTTTTCCCTGTATTTTATGTGGGATTTTATTGTAAGGGTTGTGTGTGAGAAAGAGTGTGAAGACTCAAGCTCTTATTGAAGATCAAGTGGATTTCGTGAGAAGCTCGCGAGAAGCTAACCCGTGAAGTGAGCCACGTGTTGAGCACATGACTGGAATGCAAAGAGTCATGACAACTGGAGTTTTTGCAAGTAATTCGTGGGTAAGGCCTTCTCGCGAAATACCCGCGAAACATTCTGTTTTGTTATTTTGTCATTTGTACTCCACCAACTCTTCACCCACACTATATATACCCTCATTACCCACATATTGTAAGGAGTACTTTTCAAAGAGAAAATCCTAGCATACACACTTGAGAGTTAGAGATTGTTATACCCACAATCATCTACACATTCCCTTGTAGTTTTCCTCTACTCCTACCTTTCCATATCCAAATCCTTAAGAGGTTGATAGCCCAAACACTTACCACACCCAATCTGAGTGTAAAGTGAGGTTTTGGTGCTGCTGGGAAGCATTGGAAAAAACCAATCGTTGGTGGATGCAATCGGGCTGAATTGCGTGATCCGAGAAAGTTAGAGAAGACAAGGCTTCGTCAAGTCAGTTTGTAGTAGGAGCTTGGAGGGCTCGAGTACATGGGGTAGACTAGGCTTAGAGGGTCTTTTGTTATTCGTGTACTCCAACTTATTCTCTAGTGGATCGATTTACCGCTTGGAGGGCGGCGGAGAGGTTTTTTGTCGAGTTCTTCGGTTTCCTCTTCGATAACACATCTCGGTGTTATCTTGTGTTTGCATCCTTCTTTCCTACTCTTTTAGCTTTCATTTTATTGTTGATATTTGATAAATATGGCTTAGAGTAGTTTTATCGTTTGTTCACACACATTTACTCTTATTCCGCACTTAGTTTAAGTTAGAGTAAAAGCAACCGAGCCGTAACTTTTAATTGGGGGTCTAAACAAGCTCTTGTGTATTCACACATATTCGAGCTTTCAGTCTCTTCAAAGTCATCCAAGTAGAATTGCATAGTGAGATCTACCATGGAAGCAGAGTTAGGGGTCTTAGAGAAGACTAGGTCCGAAGCTGTGTGGCTTAGGAGTCTGTTTATTGATATGCCTCTATTTATTAACTCTATTGCCACTGTTTGCAATCATTGTGATTGCTAGGCTGTCATAGCACGTGCTAAAAGCAGAATTTATAATGGGAAAAGTCGACATATCCAATTAAGGCACAATGTTCTTAAGCAACTTATTGATAATGGTATTATGTCCTTGGACTTTGTAAGATCTGTAAGGAACTTGGCCGATCCTTTAGCCAAACCACTAGCAAGAAGGCTGGTGAGAGAGACATCTAGGGGAATTGAACTGATACCCAAGTTGTGACACTGTGACCAATGCCCAACCTCTATAATGGGTGATTTCACGTAAGAAATTAAATGGGTAGAGGTCATTAGTAGTCCATGTGGGCACTGTCATTTGTTATGTGTTTTCCACTATCTCAGTAAGGAGATTAGTGATGAGTCCATCCCTATGGTGTAAGATAGTGCTAAGTTGCAAAATTTGGTGAGGTTGAGCTTTAGGCTCTTAATGGATCCATATCCCTACCTGTTGGGATGGGGTGTATCTGCACGCATTCCTAATGGATGCTACCGACTAAGTTGCAAATTGTTGGAGGTTGAGCTTAAGGCTTTTAATGGATCCATATCCCTACCTATTGGGATGGGCTGTAGCTGCACACACTCTTGATGGATACCACCGACTAAGTTGCAGATTGAGGTGAGAGTTGTTTTATGTACGCAACAAATTATCACAACATTTTCATAACAAGAGACTTCGGTCTTCTATTGGTCAAAATAAAATTAAATAAAATAATAACATATTAGAATAGGACCTGTCACAAACTAAAGATAAAAATTTTATGAAAATATTGTGACATTTTACTGTATCCCTAAATTTTCTTTCTAAAGAGTAACATACCAGTTTACCGCTAAAATAACAAGGAAAAGACTCCTAACACACCAATCTCTCAAAAAAAATTTAAAGCTAACTTTATCTCAATTTTCACTTTTCACCACTATTCAGCATTCACGTCTCTTTTTTGAGTTCTTTTCCCTTACCATCCCAAAATTTTTCCTTTTTCTCATAGCAATCTATCCCACATTTTATAGAAAATAATAATAATAAATACTTAATGTCCTTGTAATGTATTATAACCCTAAAATATTAACCCAATAAAAAGTTATTAGATTTTGTAACATTAGTTAATGTTAAACTAGATGTAACTTGATCCTACCCCAAATAGAAAATTAATTCTTTAAATTATTCTTAAAAAGATAATGAAGTAAACAATTCTAATACTCATTCAAAATCTAATATAAATGTAAACTATAACTTATTTTTTCACACTTAGTTTAGTTAACTACAAATATATATTTCACATCATTTTTTTTTTTTTTTTTGGAATCGATAGTAGATTTTATTGATTAAATATCACAGTGTACAATTGGGAAAAGAAAAGATGGGCATTTTTTAAACCAAGAATAGGTTTCTCCTTTCTCTTTGGCAACATAGCAAGAGCTAGAGCAGCTCTATTACATTTTAGAGGCACACTAACAAAAGAAAAAGAATTAAAACCTTCACAAATTAAATTAATATCTTCAAGTATCCACACAACCTCAAGAGGGCAGACTCTATCAGAATTAAGAAGATCCACAAGTTCACCAAATGTACTTTCTAAAATAAAGAAATACAAATAACCAATTCACAGTTACTAACAATCAAAGTAAGAAATTATCTAAATACTTAAATTTTAAACATCTAATTTGTTGGTCAAAATAAATTGAGAAAACAAATCAATCTAAAAATAAACAAAGTTGTATAGTTTCACTGTATTGATTGCTTTTTAAAAATATATAGAATTCAACATTTGTTTCTCTATTTTTCTAAGTGCTTAAATGAGAAAAAATTGTGATATAGTCAAGAGATGGATGAACAAATAGAAAAAATAGTGGAGGCTTTAGGGGGGAATTTGATAGAATATAAAATAAGATAATGCAAATAGGAACCAATCTCAACGAAAAGGCAGAATAAATTGTGTTGGTAAGTAATACTACTCCTATACCTCCTAATATAAGACCTAACCCAAAAAAGACTAAAAGAAAATCATGTATCGGTCCAGGCAAACCCATTATATGTAAAGAGATAAATAAATCGAAATTTTTTTCATGACCTTATTGACCCCACCAGGAACTTTTTAATTGAATTAAATCCTAAAGAATGTGAATTGATGTATAGTACATTACAAGGAAATTAAGTATTTTTTATTATAATTTTCAATAAAATGTGGGATAGATTCCTATGAGAAAAAGGAAAAGGGAGAAGAACTCAAAAAAGTGACGTGAATGCTAAATAGTGGTGAAAAGTGAAAATTGAGATAGAGTTAGGTTCAAATTTTTTTTTTTTTTTTTGAGAGAGAGAGAGAGATTGGTGTTTTGGGAGTCTTTTCCTTGTTATTTCAGTAGTAAACTGGATTGTTACTCTTTAAAAGAAAATTTAGGACAACAAAATGTCACAAAATTCTTGTCTTTAGTTTGTGGTAGTTCCTATTCTAATATTTCATTATTTTATTTAATTTTATTTTGACCAATAGGAGACTAAAGTCTTTATTATTATGAAAACTAGCTTGTAACTCCATACATATGCATGGATACACTTAAAGATATACAATAAGATGCATAATATAATTCTTATATATATAATTTAAATACTATTGATAGTCATTTTTATATTTTGTTAACTCTTTAAAAAAATTTGTATAGATATTATTAGGTATCAAATGTAAATTGTCCTCTCTTTTTTTTTTTAATTATTGTGAAGCACTTTTTTCTCTTATGATTTATTTATTCTAGACTCTTTGGTTTTTGTACTTAATAACTCACTTGGATGAATATTTATAATATGGTCTCATATTTAATTCTAAAATTAAGAAATAAAACTCTTTAAGAATAAATAATTTAAGACGCATGGCACAAAATTAGAATTCTAATTTGAAATTCTAATTTAAGTTTCTCTCAACTATACTTATTATTATTATTATTATATATATATATAGATGTTGTGATAATTTGTCCCATAAGTAAAAAAACTCTCATCTCAAATAAATATACTTTTTGGTTTTTTCTATACGTTGTTTGTCACTTGTCAGTGATTGGTTGCTTTAAAATGGTAAGTGGGACTTGTCTTTTTGTTTCTTTTTTCTTTTCTTTTTTTTTTTTTTTGAGAAAGTTTTTGTTTCTTTTTTGATAAGCTTGTCTTTTTGTTTCTTTTGCACGTGCAAAGCATATTATAGTATGGGTTCATGGTACATCGTAAACATAAAAGAAATGCTTTTTTTTTTTTTTCCTTAGAAAAGTCTGGGGGAGCAACTGCCCCTCTCGGCCCTGGCTCCGCCAATGACATTAAATACTTTGCTTTATAATTAGGCAAAAATGTCCAATAACACAGTTTGATAAAATATTTAGTAATATATTACTGTTTGTAAAATATTGAGCAAATTATTGTTGATACCCATTTTCGCAATACAATTTTTTACAAGCCCGACTTCTTTGTGGGCTCAATTCATGTATTATATTATATTTTATTCTTTTAAGCATAACTCAAGCACATGCAACTTATTGGAAAAATTGAGGAAGTGTGGTTTGGAGAGTATGTGTCGGTTCTTTTTGGACCTTTTGCATGAGCCCAACACATGCGTGCTACCAAGTGGGTAAGGGACACTGGTAGCACCTCAGGGTCATGGAGGAAGTCTTGTACCCAAAATTTTCACCCCAAAATAGTTTTTATGCTCTAGCTGACTGTGGCCCAAAGTTTCTGCCCTAACCTAACTTTGCTACCATTTTTTCTTTTCCACCCAAAAAACACAGCTGACCCTAAACTAATCAGCTAGCCTATTGTAGCCACCAAATGCAGCTGTCAAAAGCCTACAATGACAAGGAAACAATAGCTAATGGAATCAGCCACTTTATTTCCAAAATCATGCTAAAAGCATGCCAAACTCTTCCCTAAACAAAAGCAACCCAAGGCAAAACACCAAATTAGTATCATAGGGGATAAAAGCTTCTTCCACTACTCAAAAACCAGTCATTAGCAACACTTCAAACTTTATATAAAACTCTCTCATCAGCTCAAAAATGAACCAACCACGTTTTCCCCATAGAGCTGAAACTTGAGAGTAAAAACTCACTGAACTAGGAAACATTCTCACAATTCTGAACTTTAGGGGTGGAAATATGGGTACAGGGGAATCTTCCCTCTCTTCCTCACAACCGCTCTTAATTTCCTCTTCTCGCTGACTGTGGGTCGAAGTTTCAGAACTGTTATGTTTTTATACTTTTTCTACACTTTTGTTATTAGCATTTTGATTCTCTCTTGTCAAAGCACCATTAGCCTTTTGTTCATTATACATTTGGAATTTTGGGCTTGATTCTCCACAATAAACACTTTTAAAGAACCCAAAGGGAGATTTGGGCCGTTCACGCATTTTCGGTCCTTGTCGCAAAAACATCCCCAACAACTATCACTATTTTAAAATTCAAGTCCATAAAACTCAAGTTTTACATGTAACTCGAGTTCACAGAAATCAAGTTCCATAAAAAAATATGCCACGGTGGCACCAGTGATCTAGTGATCTGGAATTTAGAATTAAAAATGCCACATGGAACTTGAGTTAATTAAGTGTGTAATGTAATACTCGATTTCATAGAAATTGAGTTCCTTGTTTCTACGTCAGTGTAGTCAAAGCACAAAGCCAAAAGGTGCAACCTTTTTTCTAGTTCTTAAATATTTATGAGTATTTGCTATATTGGTCTTTTCATAAAACTAAAAGCCCCACAATGGACCGAATGTGGTGCACACCTCCTTCATGCTTCTTGTAATTTGTTTTTCATTTCTATTATCTATCTCTGATGGGCTAGTAGATGAACTTATGGTATATTTTTTGACACAGGGTGCTGCTCTGGAATCACTCGCCATAGAATCCAACAGCGTGCTTGAGATGTCTTTGGCCCCTTGTCATCTCCTTCCTACACAGGTATCTTCAATTTCTACCACAAATGAAAATAAGGGAGTTACTGTTACCAGATCTCATGAGGTTCCTGGAAAATCTAGTACAGATGGGACATCTACAGCTGCTGGAAAAAGTGGAAGTCTATCTGGAAAAAGTGGACATCTAAAGCAAACACATGAACCAAGCCTAGCAACCACCACGACACAAATCGCATACCCAAATCACAACCCACCACCCAGGGACGAACCCAGGTGGGGGCCCGAGCCCCCCCTGGGTCAAAAAAAAAAAAAATTTTGACTTGGGCCCCCCTTACTTTGTAGCTTGGGCCCCCATGAAGCATTAACCCAGCGGACAGCCCATGTGAATCTTTAAAAAAAAAATGTAAACCCAGTGGTCCGAACAGAAAAACGAAAGAGAAAAAGAAAAGAATAATTAAGAAGGGAGAGTGCGAGACAGAGAAAGTGAGAGGCGAGAGAGACCTAGAGAGTAGAGAGTAGTCGAGACTCAAGATAGAGAGAAATTGAGAGGCGAGAGAGACCCATCTTGCCGCTGCCCACGCCGTTACGCTGCCACCACATGAGACCATCTCACTACCCATGCCGCCACCACGAGACCCATCTCGCAGACGCAAACCCAAATGGCCACTGGCCACAACGCAGCAAGACCCATCTGCATTTTGCCGCCGGTTGCTCGATTTGCCCAACCCAGCTTCGTTGCTCCAGCCTTCACAGTTCACACTTCACACTCAAGTATTTAATCTATCTTTCAAAACCTAATATAGTGTTTGTGAATCTTAGAATCTGTGCTTGTGGTGTTTGTGTTTTTAGTTTTTAGTTTTTAGTTTTTACTGATGAGTTGTGGATTGAATATATGAATTTGTGCTTGTGGTATTTTTTTGGCTTTTTGGCTTTTTGGCCTTGTGACTCTCTGTTTTTGTGAGTTGTGAGTCTGTAGAAATTAGAAAATATATTAGTGTTTGACTGTTTGTTGTCTGGTAGTTGGGCAATAAAATTCGGACAAGTGACAGAAATAGGAATAGACTGAACAGTGATTCATCTTTCAAGGAATAAAAATGGTAAAGTTAGGAAAAGTGTTTGTTGGTAGTGCGTAATAAATTCATAGCATCGGTAGTGGGACTGGGTGAGTGACAGAAAAAAGAGATAAAGGCAAAGACAAATCATATAATATAATAAATTGTCACACAAATTCAAGAAGATAACAATGATTCACTTGTGCCTATCGTTAACTCATAATACTATAACTAGTAATTTGAAATTAGATAAATTTATAAAAGAGCGTCGAGTTCCCTTTTTATAGATAATGTATTAAGAAACAATAGTATTTTGTGTCTTTTGTTTTTCTTGGTAGGTGATTGTATCCTAATATACTAAGAAACAATGATTTATGTGTATTTGTCTTGGTTGATAGTTTGTTAATATTATATGGATGCGTATTTGAATTTTTTGAAAAAAAAAAAAAATTTACTTATCTCTGCCCCCCCCCCCCAGCTTGAAATCTTGGGTCTGTCCCTACCACCACCGTACCAAACCTAGCAACCAACGCCACCACAAGACGCCGATCTCAACACCACAATCTGCCAAACGCCCACATCCCACGCTGGTAGACTGGTGAAGAGTTCTGAGAATTAAGAGGGAGTTTGACTGAGAAGACGAAAGAAAGAGAGAGATAAAAAGTTTCTAAGAGTTCTGAGATCTTTATGTGGGAAGGGTAATAATTCTTTAGGAACTCGAGTTTCACCAAATCGAATTCCACGTGGTATTTTTAATTCTAAATTCCAAATGACCAGGTACCACCATGACACATTTTTTATGGAACTCGATTTCTGTGAACTCAAGTTACATGTGAAACAGGGTGCAATTACACTAATTCATCTCACATCAATTTTTACCATCCTATTTTTTAATTTTAACTTTTTAACTCTTTAACACTTTTTTTTTAACTTTTTTTAATTCAATGATTGAGATTGAAAGTTGAAAATTCAACTTTCAATCTCAGCCATCCAATGTTATTGCACCAGGTGCAATACCCTAGGTATTGCACCTGATCTCAATCCGAGTTTTATGGACTAAAGTTTTGAAACAGTAGTAGATTGCTAAATATTTTGCAAACAGTGGTGTATTATTAAATATTTTGTCAAATAGTGCTATTGGGCCATTTTCGCCATATAATTAAGTATTGTGAATCCTAATGATAATATTTCGAGAACAATGGATGAAAGTAATGATTAAAACAATTTTGAATCAAATAATTCCTATTAGAATAATATTAAAACACAAAAAGTGTGATTAGAAAATAGTAAAAGATGGAAGAATGTACGTGTGTATATATATATATTTTTTTTTTTAATTTATTATAACCTTTTAAATATTATACAAAGAAGATTTTCTAAGAATATTTATAAATATATCTTAAACATTTTAACAAAGAAATTCAATAGGATTAGTTTTAAAATATGCTGTGTTGAGAATAGTTATGTTATAATTTTGTTATATTTATTCTTTTTAAATGTAAAGTAATTTATTCATAATAGACATTTCGCAAGGGTGCTATCGCAGCTTAAGCAGTCGGTTATTCAAGGTTGGTCAATGCCTCAATAGAATCGAGCCTAGCTTGTCGCTGGTTAGGCCCCTGTTGATTGAGTATGGGATATGGAGTTCTATGTCAAATGGCAACTACGATGTGAGTTGCTATTTTTGGGGGTGGGTTAATTGGGAAAAGATGAGTGGTTTGTGGTTACTTGCAGTGGTATATGGGTCAAGTTTGATATGGGTTTCAGAGCATGGGGTTTATAGGGCCTAATAGGTTACAGGTTTGGTATGAGCTTGGTTAATTTGAGTAAATTGGGTTAGATTGGGTGATTGTAGGTTACGAGTTTGTATTAAAGAGGCTTCAAAAGGAGGTTGCTTTGGTTGGTTGTTGGCAAACTTGGCGAAACAGGTAGGTCAGGTTCGGGTTAGGTCAATCAGTATTTTTTCAAATTATTTAAAAAAAAAAATTGTATTTTCCATGTAATAAGTCATGCAACAAATTATTTGACAAAGAAAAAAAACATACAAGAAATTACAAATGCCCTATTGGATTAGCTTATTTGACAAAGAAAAAAAACATATAAGAAATTTACAACCTTGAAAACTAAGCAAGAAATTTATAATATGTTTCACTCTTTTCACACTTAGCGATGCTTTTCATACTTGTCTATAATTTCAAATATATGTTTTTGACTTTACTGCAACTAGATTATCTTGACATGTATTTTATCATTTAATATCTAAAAAATTTTACTTATTACCTTATTCAAGTGAGAATAATGTCACAATCATTCTTCTTTCATTTTGTTTGTCAATTGAGTTTGAGTTGTGCACTATAAAGCTCAAGACAAGCAAGTAAACCAACCATGTATTAATTAATTAATTTTTTATTTTTTAAAACGAGTCGTGTCACAAGTCAACTCGTTTTTATTTCAAATAAAAGATATTCATGTTTAGGTTGGGTTATTTGGTATTGGTCCCAACCCATTTTTCCATGTGTAGTTGTTGAGATTAATTGAATGTTGAGTTTGAGTAGTAGCAATTGTGGGGGTTAGAAAATAAAAATAAGGGAAAATAAAAGAGAAACAACATAAGTCCTAGGCTTGACCACCTAAAACTTGCCAATCTTAGGCTTAACCACCTGAGGATGCTTTGAATCATTGCCAAGCTTACTAGCAAAACATCTCTAGTAAAAAATAAAAATCAAATTGCTTCACTCAAACCATTTCATCTTTCTAATAAGTTTCAAGGATTATATTAAGGCACAATTACATCCCAAGGAATCCTCAATCATAACAAAAGCTAAATTCAAAATTCAAAAATAAAATCCGATATCTTAAAACACACACATTACAAATTCTGAAATAATTTTTTTTTTTTTTTTGGTTGTGCTCATTGCATGACAAACTGTCATCGATTGCCACCATAATAATCAAATTCTTGCAAACCGCATATAACTCTTGAGCATGCCAAAATATTAGTATTACTTTGGGAGAATTTATCTTGTGTTTCCACTTTATGCAGCTAGTGTTCCACCGGAAACAGAAGATCATGTTTCCTCCTCTAAAACAACTCTCCTGACATCTCGGCGTACTCCAATATCATTAACCAAACGATTGACACAGTATTTGCCATAAATTCCCGCCAGACCGGTAACATTGGTAGCTAGAAATCCAAGTGGTGAAGAACGGGCTAGAAACACAAGTGATGAAGAGAGGATAACACCAGCAGCAGCTTGAAAGGATGCTGCCTGTTTTGCAAGCCTGTTTTGCAGCATAATGCAAAGTCTTCACAGTTGTTCTTGATAACATCATAGACACCAAAGCCCTTCCGGAGGAAATAAAAGGCACGATGAATAACATGTTCGGGTGGCTCAGATGAAGCAAGAGTGCAGGTACCTCCACAAGCTTTGGCAAGAAAGAAATTTCGTGTGACATCATACTCATAGAGGTAGAGATCTCTACCTGAAAGAAAACAATCTATACAAGAAGAGATGACCCCATCACTCTTTGATTGATCATCACATATTGAGCATGGATTGTCCAAAGGACGTCGTTGAGGTAAGCTCCCAATGAAGCGGTCTAACACAGTTCCTGTACCAGTTTCCTGGCTTTCTCCCCCAGTAAAGTGAATAACATTTCCCGCATCGACATATATCCCTGTTGTTACAAAGTAGAATCTAGCTGTTTTTACTTGAAATAACTAAAATTGTAACATACAAACATCAAGCAAACTAGAAATCAACTCTGGCTGTAAAAACAATTTCCAAGAAAAGACGATTGTGTTCATTCAATCAAACACAAAGAACCCTTTAACTGCTAGTATAAGTGTATAACCCTTCTGTTTTTTAAATTACTGCTCTACTGGTATAACTTGATAAAGGTAATTAAGCATTGAATAGGATTTCAGCATTGTAATCAACCCCAACAGTTCACTATAATCCTACTAAAATGTTAATTTGAGGGCCAACTACAAGAGCCCTTAATACCATTACAAGATTATTCACACACACACACACACACACACACACACACACACACACATATATATATATATATTTCAAGATACACAAAAGCATTTCCAAGTGAAAAAGACAGGACACATTGAAAATATAGCACCTAATTGGGTTTTTGTTGGAAAATAATATTAAGTAATTATTAATTATTAAAAATAGTATTGTAGTAACATTATTTGGAAGAATAGTCTTTCTTTAAATTTTGCATTGAAATCTTGCGGTTTCAATTATATCACATCTTGCATTGAAATCATATTTTGAAAAAACAACAAAATTTTAAATTTTAATACTTAAATTTGTCATTAAAAATAAAATAAATATAAAATTTTCAAAAAAATCCGCACCTAATTTAATGGAGCCATATAAACTTTTTTTTTTTTTTTTTTTTTTTGGATTGGTGTTGTGTTCTTTCCTGAAACAGTGGAGAGGCAGGTTCCACAAAATAGTAAAATTTCCATCAAAATTTTAATTTGTGATGAGGATTGCAAGTTGTAACGAAACTTGTAATCCATCCGAATAATGTCATTATCCACACTCCACACGCACACAAAATAAACGAGAAATATGAAAAACAGATCCTATTATAAAGGAGTAAGCAAATGCAGGAGTAATTACTTAGATAACAATCAACCCCAAAATACAAAATAAAAAATGAAGATTATAGAGAAAGGAAAAGAGGAAGAAATGGAAAGGGCACCGTGGTGGGAGTAGGTATAGGCGAGTCTATAGCAGTAGATATGATCCCCAGGTTTTAGATTCTCCCTCTCGATCTTGTTCGTCAACACTCCCATTGCTTTGATCTTTCTCTCTGCTCTGCTCCCTTCTGCAACTCTCTGTATCAATTTTGTTAGTATGATCAATGAAAACAATAAAGACAAAGATTCCCACTCCCCACTGATAATGAAAAAGTATTCTTGCTTGTCCAATGCAATCACTTCCTTCTCCTGGGGTTTCCTTTCCTTTACTCCCTCTTCCCTTCTTCCCCCCACCCCCCCTTTTTTACTTATTTTATAAAAATACTTTTTTTTTTTTTTTTTTGGATAAGCATAAAAATACATTTTTTGTTTTTAAAATTTGATTTCCATCCCTTAAATTTAAAGTGAAAATTAAAATTTAATGCTTCAAAAAATTTAAAATTTTTTAGTTTCACTTTATTATCTGATTATACCTAAGAGCATCCACAGCAGTGAAGCTAAAAATTTAGCAATTTAGATCCACCAAAAGTTACTTTATTTATTTTACCTACACACATGTTGCAACAGTGGATCTATTTTAGCTTTCAACATAATAAAATAATATAAACATCACAATAAAATAATATAACCACTATAATAAAATAATATATTCCACTACCCAAAAAAACATACACAGCACCAACCACAACCACCTCTACCATCAGCCACACCCACCACCACCACCAGTCCACAGCAGGAAAAAAAAAAAAAACCAATCTTTCTCCTTAACCCAGACCAAACAAAATCACCAATCACAAACAAAATAAAAAATCACCAATCACAAACAAGCATAACGTCGGCGAGCAAGTACAACAACGAGCAAGCACTCCGATCGGCGGCGTGGGTCTGAGGCGGATGGCGGTGTGGGTCTGAGTTGATCGGCGGCTTAGGACGGCTGGTGGGTTTGAGGTTGAGAAAGTTGATTGGCCGCTTGGGACGGCGGTGATACAGAGGTGAGAGTTTTAGAGAGTGAGCTTGAGAGAGTTTTGAGAGATGAGAGTTTCAGATGAGGCAAATGGCGGCGTGGGTCTGAGGCCAATCGGCGGATTGGGACGGTTGCTGGGTCGGTGACGTTGAAGATGACAAGGGCCGGCGGCTGTGAGCTTGAGAGAGTTTTGTGAGAGAGTTGAGAGCTTCAGTGACACTCAGAGAGAGGCGTAAAAAAAAAAACCAAACCTATATTATTTTAATCCCGAGCTGAATAAAAAATTGTTTTTTTTTTAGCTCCAAGCTACAGTGCACTGTAGCAATTAAGCTAAAAAATATAGATATTGCTCCACTGCTGTAGGGGTGTTTTTTGTGTTTTGGTGGAGCTAAAATAACAATATAGCTATTTAGCTCCACTACTGCAAGTGTTCTAAGAGCACTAACATCAACTCTTATAAAAAAAATTAAGATTTAGCATGTCAAAAGTTACTTTTTTCTATTTTAAGATAGCATTTAACAATACACCATTCATTACATTTTCTATTCTTCTATAGAACACATCTATAAATATATTAGGGGTAATTACAATAAACTCACCTGTGATTTGGCTTGAAATCACTTTATCTACTTGTGGTTTAAAAAGTGTCACTTTATTCACCTGAGGTAACCTTTGTTTGTCTTTCGTAACCCACCTATATTAAAAATAAGGGTAAATATGTATTTTTGCTCCCCTTTTATGTCTCTCTCCTCCCAAAATATAGAAAAACTAAAAAACCAAGAGAAAATAAGATCTAAAAATTAAGTTCCATAAAATTTAAAAAGAGTAAATTACAAAGTTGGTCTTTATACTTTATACTATATCTCAATTTGGTCCATAACTTTTTAATTGTATCAATTTAGTCCATAACCTTTTTAATGTTATGTCAATTTGGTCTCTGCCGTTATCTTTTGGATGGAAAAAGCTTGTGTCAAATGAAATAATAAAAATTGATTTTTCATGCCACATCAACTGCTAACTATACCACCACATCATATTAAAAAAAAAAATTAAAATTAGTAATTCTAAAGTTAGTAATTCAAAAGTTTTTGTCCTCCGCCAGTCCACCCCCATCGTCCACTTCACCAACGTCAGGAAATTTCAAAACACACATTGGGTTGATCACAAGAAGATATGGAAATTATAAGATGGTGTGGATGGGTTTGCGGCTAGAGATAGGAGGTGCCAAAAAGCCGATTGGGTAGCCGAACTTTATTACCCAAAAAGACAGGATGCAAAGTAGAGCAACAAGGTTGCCAATTGGGATTGTTTGCTGTTGGAGATTGGGCATAATGCTTCTGCAATGTAGTGATATTCCTTATTGTTTGTGATCTATATTTGTAAATGTCTATATGATTCGAATGAATTGATATTAGTATTGTCTTCAGATTTTTATATTGTTATATTTAACAATGATTAATATTAATAGATCTAGAAAGTTGTTTTCAATGTTTTTTTATTTAAAATTATAATCTTACTAGGTAATAGGTCTAGAGAAGGGAGACGGTGTTGGATTTATTTTCTTTGGAACCTTGGGTTGAATCAAAGCTTGCATCGATGGGCTTCTCATGCTTAGGTGATGGTGGCAATGTTGCAGAGAGAGGTGAGGTGAGGATTGAGGAAAAGAAGATGAGGAAATTACACAGATTAAGTGGGCTTTTTTTAAGAGAAATAATATATCCATAACATTTTCACAACATTTTTACAACAAATCCTAAGTGGCAGATTGTTACTAGTTGTTATTGGTGGGACAAAAAAGTAATCTTAGTGTAAGGTTCAAATTTGAACTAATAACAATTAACTACCTATAATTTGTTGTAAAAATGTTGTGGACGTAGCACCTCTTTTTTTTTAAACAGTAGGATTAGTAAATTGCCATGTGTCATTTAACATTTCAATTTGAGTTTTTTTTTTTTTTTTTTTTTTTTTTTTTTTTTTAATCTGACATGGCGGTATAGTTAGCGGTTGATGTGGTATGGAAAATCATTTTTTATTATTCCATTTGACACATCAGTTTTTCCCATCCAAAGGATAACGGCAAGGACCAAATTAACGTAGTATTAAAAAGGTTAGGGATGTAGTGGATTAATTTTGAGATATACTATAAAGGATAGGGATTAATTTTGTAATTTACCCATTTAAAAATTAGTTTCCTTATGAAAACTCTAACTTGAATCGAGGAACAAAGACATTGCTTGTAAAGAGTTTCTTTTGTTGTTGTCCTTGTAATATGACTTTGCCGTACACATAGTTGGATTAGATTGGAGCAAAAAGCAAAATGGAGGTAGTTGGCTAGATAGAAAAAACGATCACCAAAAGGTAGCGAGCACAGAGATGTGCTGGAATGGTGGAGAGCATGAAAGGGTGTTGGACGACACGATCTACCTGTTGTATATATAAGTATATACAAGGATAGGTTGTAATAATGATTTAAGGTTGGAGAGTATTCATTTGTAAAATGAATAAAGTGAAAATTTGAATTCTGGAATTTTTTTTGTGAAAATTCAAGTTCTAGGAATTTCGATCGATCGAAGTTTTGGCTCGATCGATCGAAGTTTTGGCTCGATCGATCGAAATGGTTCAAAAAAATCCTGAGCAGTTTGCCATGCTCAATCGATGTTCGATTCTTGTTCGATCGATCGAGTGCACTTCTCGATCGATCGAAAGTGATTCTCGATCAATCGAAAATCGCTAAAAGAAACTTTCTGCAGAATTTTCAAGTGACTGTTCTGAAAGCTTGAGAACGTTTCAGGCCTTGTGAACGGTTTTAATGAAAATCTTAACTCTCCATACGTATCTTTTGAAGGGTTATAACCCTATGGGTATAAATAGAGGCCTATGTTCACTTGAAAAATAACTAACTCCACAAAAATAGTAAGTTAGAGAGAAACACAAGAAATCTTGTGGTCATTCTCCAAAATTGCTATCTGTAGAACCCAACATCTTGGCTGTATCCTGGGGACAAATTTGTGATAACCCTATAGCAACAATAGTGTGGGGGCAAATATTGTCTAAGGAAAACGATATTGTGCCTCCAAGTTATTTAATTTCTGTTTGTCTTTTGTGTTAACTTTGTTCTTCCATTATTACTTTGTATAATATCCCCAACAATTATAATATCCCCTACACTACCCATGACCAAATGGTGTAGGAGCTGCATAAGGGAAAAACTAAGGAGACCTAAAGGAAATCTTACAGTAGGAAGAAACTCGAGAGATCTGGGAGAGAAGCAAGGCATGACGTGAGGCAAAGCTCACACAATGGCCCATGGAAGAATTCCATACATGTTGGCAGAGCAGAGAGAGAAAGCATAACAAATTAGTTTATAACCTATAAAATCTGTGTGAAGTATTCATGACCACTAGTTGTTAGCTTCAGCCACAACAGTTTTAGTAGGGTATTGGGTTATGATTATTTGGATTGGATCTTGACTAAATTGGTGGGTTTTATTGGATTTAGGTAATGACGTAGGGATTAGGAAAGTTTGGTTGAATGATAGATATGAGATGGGAATGCCATATTTTTAATTATTACAAGAACAATATTATGTTTGCTCTTAAATTTTACAAAACCTAGCTTTTAGATCTTTCTTTTTTCTTTTTAGTTTTTTTATGTTTTGGGAGGGGAGACATAAAAGGGGAGAAAAAATACATGTTTACCCTTATTTTTAACAGATGTGGGTTACGGAAGACAAACAAAGCTTACCTAAGGTGGGTAAAATGACACTTTTTAAACCACGGGTAGGCAAAGTGATTTTAGGCCAAACCACAGATGGGTTTACTGCAATAACCCCTATATATTAATAGGTAAAGCTTAGAGAAAATCTAATTAGATTCTACAATTTAAGTCCAATTTTGCGCCATATGTCCTAAATTATTTATTTTTGAAGAGATATTTATTTCTTAATTTTAGAGTCAAATGTGAGACCACATCATAAATATCCATCCAAGTGAGTTATTGCATACAAAAACTAAAGAGTCTACAATTAATGAACATAAAAAAAAAGGGATAATACCTAATAATATTATTACAAGACTTTTTAAAGAGATAAAAAAAATATAAGAATGACTATCAATAATATTTAAATTATATATGTAAGAATTATATTATGCATTTTAATGTATATCTTTTAAATTATTTATTTTTGGGAGAGTTATATTTCTTAATTTTGGAGTCAAATGTGGGACTACATCATAAATATCCATCCAAGTGAGTTATTGTGTACAAAAACCAAAGAATCTAGAATTAATGAACATAAAAAAAAAATTAAAAATTTGATAATTTACATTTTCTACCTAATAATATTATTACAAGACTTTTTAAAGAGTTAAAAAATATATATAAGAATGACTATCAATAATATTTAAATTATATATGTAAGAATTATTCTATGCATCTTAATATATATCTTTTAAATATATCCATGCATGCGCATGGGGTTCCAAGATAGTTCAAAATAAATGCATTTCACGCCAAGTAATTTATGGCATGACTTACCAAATGACAAATACATTTTTTTTTTTTTAAAAAAAATTAAAAATCATTTGAAAAAATGCGTGTTGACCCAACCCGAACCCAACCAGTCCCTCCTGTTTTGCCACTAACAACAACACACCAAAGCAAGCTCCCTTGTAAAGCCTTCTCATTACAACATTGTAATCCACAATCACCCCATCAAACCCAATTTACTCAAATTAAATCAACCCATACCAAACTTGCAACCCATTAGGCCCTATAAACCTCATGCTCGAAACCCATATCAAACTTGACCCATACGGGCCAGACTCATGACAATCCCCTAACCAACGACCCCACCTACCACTGCAAATTACCATAATCCACCTCATCTTTTCCCAATTAACTCACCCCCCAAAAATAGCAACCCCACATCACAGTAGCCATTTGACTTAGAACTCCACATCCCATACTCGATCCACAGGGGCCTAACCAGAGACAAGCCAAGCTTAGTATCATTTTAGGCATTGACCAACCTTGCATAGCTGGTTGCTTAAATTGCAATAGGACCCTCGCAAGCCCTTGCACAATTGGTGAAGCCAGAAAATTTACTTTTAGGGGAGTGCGGTGTGTGTGTGTATATATATATATATATACACCACTATTAAGAAGTCTATGACTTGTCAAAACCCAAGGGCAGAATTACCATTCACAAGCTTTGTGCTCTCTATAGCACCCATCCCCTTTCCCCAGACCTGAAGCTAGTCTTCCTTTCCCAATCCTACTCTTTGAACCTACCATCCCAACCACATCCCCTGTCCCTACAGCCCAACACCCTGCCATACAGCAACCAATAACAAACCCACCCCCTCTAAAACCACTTCCTCTGCTAAGTTAACCCACATTACTCCATCATATTTCTTTCACTCCATCCAATAGGATGGAGGTTTCGGAACTTGCAGATAGAACTTCAAAATGTATTCGCCTAGAGCTCCCAAACCAAGAGACCTCAATGAGCTCCGCCCTCATCCTTCTGGGAAAGCTTGTCTCCTCCAGAGCTGCAGGTCTAAACATCGTGAAAGATGTAGTTCTAAAAGTTTGGAAGCCAGTATATCCACTTGAAGTCAAGCACCTAGACAAAAGCACCTTCATGTTTAGCTTTCACCATGACGTTGACATCAATAAGGTGTTCCAAAAAAGGCCTTGGTCCATTCGTGGAGGTCATCTAGTTCTAAAAAAATGGAGACCCGAGCTAGATTGGAAAGAGGTCGACTTCTCTTTGTCAACCTTCTGGATCCAAATCCATAGTCTCCCCGCCCTTTGGAAATCTGAAGACAACATCAGAAAGATTGGCTCTACCGCTGGAAAAGTCCTCGATATAGACGTCGTCGGCGAAGGAGGCCGGGTCTGGAGCAAGTTCATCCGTATAAAAGTGGAGGTCAACATCACAAATCCTTTATGCCCAGGTATTTTTCTCACACGAGCAAATCAATCTGACTTGTGGATAAGTCTAAAATATGAGAGATTAGCAGATGTGTGTTATAATTGTGGCCTCATTAGGCACGAAGAGGGACCTTTGCCAAGCAATTGAAAATCTCGATTGAGGGACCTGAAGTTGTCTACTTTAATCCGAAGACAGCCACGCTAAACCCACAATCCCAGCTTGAGAATTTCATACTTACCGAGAGATCTCGAAAAGTTATATGAAATGAAAAAAAAATGCGTCCAAAACAGACGACCGAGCCAAAAGTTATGGCATTTCGAAGTTTCAAACTTTCTATATGCGTTTTATGTGTATCTAATCACATTGAATGCTCGTTTTCTTTTTGTCTACTCGTAGATCTCCCAAAAACATATATGCTATACAAATTAAAAATTGGATGTAATTATATAATAATCTTCATAAGTTGATATTGTTTTCAAATTAAATTCTAAAATTTCAAACCTATAATAAAATGTATATGCTATCTTTTATGGGTTTTCTAACGTAAAAATAACGCTTAATATTCACATGAGTGATATTTTATTCTACAAATTACTCTTAATTATTATATATGTGTGTGCGTTGTGCTTGTCTTTAATGTGGGTAAACTTTACCCCTTAATTTCAAATATTGACTTTGCCACTACTCTTACTATAGTCCGTAAAATGGATAATTATTGTGCTATTAAACTGTTTACTCCTACTACTTGCATCATCAAATTATTGAGGATTCCATGTATACAAAACACATCTTCTTGTATATGATCATACCCCTCCTTAGGCATGCAAACTTTGTGGCCTCCATTTTCTAATTGTTTTTCCCTCTTAAATACTCTACTTTATTTTCTAATTGGCTTGGCATTTACATGTTGTTTGAGATTTTTTTAAATAGTACAAAGGATAATTTTTTATACAAAGGATAGTTAGGTAAAATGCTAAATTGGCAGGGGTTTTGACTACTAGTGTTGATGCACATTTGTACGCTACTATATTATGAAAATTCGAGCATGTAAGTGGCTTTCTCCTAACTTTGGATTATCTATGCTTTGTTTGTTTTGAAAATATTTTTTGTTAACCATAAAATCTTTTATAAAAAGTTCTAAAACATTTTAAAACACAAAGGGCTCCCCTTCCTCCAATTTGGCGGCTATGTTGTGGGTTGAGTGGGTGGGGCAGCCATTGTAGGTGGTTTGGTATCCGAAGCCACTTTGGAGACCAGTGTCGGCGGCAGCTACCTAACTCTGACACTAGAGACTCCATTAGCTGAGCCATTAATTTTGGTGATTTATTTAAAAAATTTTACATGTTGTACCAAAAAAAAAAAAAAATTTACGTGTAAATATAAAAAAAACAAAAAAAAAAAAATCCCACACAAAGCCATTTATATGATGCATCTCCCGCTAAAGGTAAGCTAAATTCCGGTCTCTTACATCCAGCCATGCCGACGACTTCCACCACAGTAACAGATATGGCTGGACCATCAAACGACGAGGTATCGCGGCCACCGCCAGCGATGATCTCCGGCGACTCTACCTCCACCTCCACTTCCATATCGTCCTCACTCTCATCTCTAACACAGGCCTTTCCTTTCTCCTCTGGAAACCCTAGAATCGAAGAGACCCGTGGCGTCATGCACCTCTTTCGCGACGACGCCGTTTCCTCTTCCTCCTCCTCCTCCTCCTCATCCTCCTCCACCTCCTCCGATCTCCCTGTAAGCTCATCTTTCACCGACGTCGTTTCTCAATTCTCATATTCATTAAAAAAAAAAAAAAAAAAAAAGCAAAAGAAGTGACTCGTATTGAAAGCCTGAGGAATGAGCGTTAAATCAGCAATAACATTATATGTATTAGAGCTAATACTAATATTTTGCTGAAACTTGTGCAAAATTGAAAAACTTCTTTAGATGCTATAATGCCTTTTCTGAGACTGACTGATTGTGATTAATTTTCAATTTTTGATTCCTCATGTTTTGTTGCTGAGAAAATTGAGCCAAAGTATTTATTTTTCATTTATTATCATCCTTCTCCAAAAAATTCAAATTCAAAAACTAACCAAAAAAGAGCTTGGAAAGAAAATCGTTTCAAATTGTCTCATTTCTTAACCATTTGGCTTCCGTTTCTGATCATCCTTTTTTGCCTTTTTATTTTCCCTCACTTTCTTGGCATCCAAACAGGACTAACCAAAAAAAAAAAAAAAAAAAAAAAATTCAAATTCAAAAATTAGAACACAAAAAATTACTCATGTAATATTCCCCCGACCTTCACATAGAAAACCATAAATATTGAAATCTAGCTATTTTCTATGTTACATTTCTTCTGAGAATCACAAAAAATCATTGAAGAAGCTCAACTCAAGCGATTGAAGTTTTCAGTATGAGTTTTTGTTTAAAATGTGATTCATTATAGGAGTTTTCATTGAAGTGTGTTAGTTTAAGAAGGTCTAAAATTTGTTTTTGGAACTTCAAGAGACGTTGATGTTTGTTTTAGTGCTCTTTAGGTTGGAAGGAAGGCTCTTGTTTGTGTGTTAGGAGTGCCGAATCACATGACATATGCGGATTTCTGCCAGTTCTGCGGTTCGTTCATTCATCATATCTTAGAGATGCGAATTGTGAGGTTTGAATTTGGAAATCAATCCAAAGTTATATTGTGTTTTGTTGTTTTATTTAATGTTTGTGGTCGAGTTTCATCTTTGTTTTGTTGGTTCTTCTTGTTTGAGGTTTAGAAATGACGGAATGGAGGATCGGTACAGTATTTTGATTAGGTTTGATGGTCAGGACTCCACCGATAACTTCTACAGGCATTTCAATGGGAGGCGATTCTCATCCCTAGAGGTTTGGTTTGCTATCAATAAATATCTGATTTTCAAATTTCTAGTAACATTGAGAATTATGTATAGTTTTGCACAAATGATAGGATAAGGGTACCATCCTAAACATATTATTGCTATTGTAATTTATTAGTTTTATTTCGATTCTAAATATAGGTAGAGGTTTGCCGTGTGCTTTTCACGGTGGATGTGCAGTATACAGGCTCAATTGAACACATTTCGTGGAGACTAGCCTTCCCAAATGCATCTATTGCTCATATAGGAGCCATTAGTTCAGATCATGCTCCTATTCTCCTAGAAACAAATCTAGAAGACACCTTTGCCCACAAACCTTTCAGATTTGAAGCAGTGTGGGTCAGAGATGATAGATGCGCTGTAGTGATAAAAAAGGCATGGAATGAAGAAGTCAAAGGATCAGATTTTGTCAAGCTATATAAAAAACAAGCTGTCACTAGAGACGCTCTTCGCAGGTGGAACAAAGAAGTTTTTGGCAACTGCTAATCTAGAATTAATTCTCTGCTTCAAAAAATCAAAGACATCGAAAATAATGATGACTCTGTGGATAATGGCTTATCTGAAGCTGCTTTGCAATCTGAGCTATCTGAGTGGCTCCTTAGAAGCGAGATTTTATGGTGGCAAAAATTTAAGGAATTGAGTCACAGGGTCCAACAGAATCCACGAGAGGTTTTTGCAGCATTTCAAGGAGTTATTCAAAGAAGAAAAGGTATCTTTCCCTAACCACCTAGACAACCTTATTAGGCCATGTATTACAGATGATGAGAATTCCAACCTATGTTGCATTCCCACACCAGAAAAGATCAGATTAACACTGTTCAATATGCAAGACCTTAAATCGCCTGGTCCTGACGGCTTCCCTGTTCTTTTCTATAAGGAATACTAGCCAACTGTAGGGAATGATGTTATCAAAGCGGTCACCTCCTTCTTCAACTTTGGTAGTATGCCAAAAGAGGTAAACAGCTCTCTCATTATCCTCATCCCAAAGATTTCTAACCCATCATCTATGAATCCTTACAGGCCCATAAGCTTATGTAACGTCATATATAAAATCATATCCAAGCTATTGGTAAACAAAATACGGCCTCTTCTTCACAAGATCATCTTTCCCTGTCAATCGGCTTTTGTCCCAAATCATTGGATCGTCGAAAATCAAGTCATTGTCCAAGAGATGCTGCATAGCTTCAAGACCAGAAAAGTTAAAACTGGTCTTATGGCCATTAAAATAGACCTCCAAAAAGCATATGACAAGGTCAATTGGAAGTTCATCCAATCTATCCTTCGTCATTTTGGGTTCAGGGATATTTTCATTAGTTGGATCACAGCATGTCTCACATCTGTATCTTTTGAAGTCATTGTAAATGGGGGAAAATCAGAGCAATTCAAACCGAGTAGAGGGTTGGGTCAAGGGGACCCTCTATCATCATATCTTTTCATCTAGGGCCAAGAGGTTTTATCCAGAATCCTAGATCATGACCTTGCTGCCAATAACATAAGCGGGTTCAAAACTAGCATAAGAAGCCCAGCAATCACCCATGTCATGTATGCAGATGATATAATGTGATGTCCATTGATAATAGCTTAATTTTGCATATTTATGTTATTGTTAGAAAGCATTATCATAGTTATTTTGAGTTAATTCATGCATTTTATATTTGGTTTTGGAATAATGCTAAATAATCAATTTTGTGCTTAATTGAATTTTATTGTTGTAGACACCCAATTTTACAACTTGCATTTAACCAACTTATAGATCTTTAGATTTGTGATACAAAACAAATCTTGATGCTCTAATGATCATAATGGTATGTCATGGGTTTTGATCGGACCACCTGATCAAAAGTTATCATACAAACAATTTTCAACGATCATGGCTCACCTACACGATGGGCCCGATCACGTCCTATCTTAAACACTTAATTTTGATTGGTTCCCACAAGAATTAATTTAAAATTAATTAAGTGTGATTTTTTATTGGATTTCATTTTTATTTCATTTTTTTAAGAAGAAAAAATAAAAATAAAAATGTTTTCCTTTAGGGCATCTTATTTGCTCTTTTGAAAAATTTTGGAGATAGGAAAAATTCAAAAAATGCTCAAGAACGTCATTATCTTCAGCAGCAACTTGAATCGCATTTTTGGCCTGAAAAACGTTGAAATTTGGATTTCTCTATTTCTATAAAAGTTGTAGAGAATTGAATTTCCTTTCAAAAAAACATCAATCCCGAATCAATTGGAATTTTGAGCAGCAAGTTATGGCCCAAATACGAAACAGGTGCAGAAGATAACACAAACTCAGCATTATCTTCAATTTTCTCTCAAAATTTCAAATGGGGATCAACATCAAATCTGTTCAAGCCTATCTAATAGACTTATCCTTTCCCTTTGCTTCAGAAGAAAGTTTTTTTGAAAAATAAATTGGATAGAGAAACAGATACATCCTGTGGAAAAATTCAAAAATGCTCAAAAAAGTTATTATTTTCAGCAGCAATTTGAAACGCATTTTTGGCTCGGAAAAAGTTGAAATTTGGTTTTCTCTATTTCTGAAAAAGTTGTAGATAATTTAATTTCCTTTCAAAAAACACCAATCTTTAATCAATTGGAATTTTGAGCAGAAAGTTAGAGCCAAAATACGAAGCAGGTGCAGCATCATCTTCAACTTCCTTTTAAAATTCAAATGGGGATCAGCACCAAATCCGTTCCAGCTCATTTAAACAGGTTACCTCCTCCCTTAGCTTCAGAAGAAAGCTAATAACTTAGCTTTAAAGCTAAGTCATCCCTTCCCCTATAAATAGAGAAGACCTCTTCTATTTTCTAGATCCGGAATTCCCTCTGGAGAGCTAGTGAGAAAGCAGAAAAGAAAAGCTGTTGTGCAACCATTGTTCCTACTTTGGTTATAGTTTAGTACTTCCTTGCTTTCTCCCTAGCCCTTTAAGTGATCACTTCCCCTTTTTAATTTATGCTCTATGCTGGTAAGTAGTTAATTATGTTCTTAACTTTCTATACATGCTTGAATAAATGCTTAACAAGTTGTTATTTGTTTCTTTTATGATATGCTTGGATGAACATGCCTATATGTCTCATTGATATTCCTTTTACATGCTTAGATGAACACTTCTAGGCTAATACACAATTTTCTCTTGAATGCTTAGATGAACACTTCTAGGCTAAAACACAACTTTCTCTTCAATACTTAGATGAACATGTCTAGGTAATTGTTTTACATTTTTAAATGCTTGAACAAACATGTCAAAGTATTTTGATTTTCTCTAGATAAACATGTCTAGGGATTTTGCTTTACTTCTTTTCATAATTGCTTGAATGATCAAATATGCTCGAATGTTTTATTTTTATTTGTTTCTCTTTGCAGTTATGTTGATTACAAATAACATGACAACTTTGTTTTTTTTTTTCCTTCACATGCTTAGATGAACATGTCTAGGCTAGGAATTCTTTGTTTACATTGATTTCTTGGATGAACATACCATAACCTTCATGATTTCTTTACATTAAAATTGTTATCTAACAAATTTCACTTTTTGTTTCTCTTTATGTCAAAATTCCCCTAACACATATTTGTTTACAATTCCTGCAAATTAACATATTTATATGACATATTGTTTGTATTTGTTTGACATGACATGATATTGGCCACCTTAATCTAGGAGACCGGTTTTACCGGGCGAGATGGGTGCTCAATCCCTTCCCATCTCGTAAATTAGCCTCCGAACCAAGATCAAGGGTTCTAGACTATGCTCTTATATATGTAATTTTACATTTTTTAGAATGTAACTAGGAAATAAAGCAATGTAATTTACTTTTCTTAGATTGTATCTAGGACAAAAAAGCATTGTAAATTTTTGTTACAAAATTTGATGTAAATTGTCAAATACATTAATACAACAGAAGTATTTTTTTATTGAAGGTTTTCTTATTTTTCCTTTTAAATTAAATAAGTGGCGACTCCATGTAAAACCCTCAATCTAGGGGGGAGTACATTTCACAATTGCATGAATTTGTCTTTTGTAGGAAAATGGAATTAAATAAATTGCTTTGTGCAAAGAAGAAAGCTAGTGGACTTTACTTTTACAAGGGCCATGATGAAGTTAAAGAAGGCCAACCTAATTAAATTTAAGTCCAATTGGAGTAAGGAATCAAAGGAAATTTGCACCAAATTCAAGTCCAATTCGGATTAGGATTCCAGCCTGCACATTAGTTAGTATCTTTGGCATAACTTTCGGCTCAAATGTCCAATCGAAATGATTCAAGTTGGGCTGGAAATTTAACTTAAAGGGCTACAACTTTGTAGTTTATCAAAAGTCTGAATTCTGACGTTAAATGGGCCAAAATCGTCGGTTAAGTGAAGGCTAAAAATCTAGGATTTTCTCCAAACGGGAATTCAACTTGTAATAGGATTCCTTGACCTATTTAAAGAATCTTTAGGGCAAAATTCAGAGAGGCTAGTGCTAGGGCTGGGATGCAAAACAGAAAAATTGGAGCAAGAGGCAATGCAGCATGTGGCTTCTCTGTAACTTTTTCCATGACGGCACTATGACTATTTCTTTCTCTATTTTATTTGTCTAGTTTAATGTTTAGTATTTTATTCTTGTTTTTTATTTCAATTACCATGAGTAGCTAAATTTATAATTAGGGTTAAAGATGAAACCTTGTTAAGGATTATTAGTAATATTTATGTGATTTAATTTTTCCCACAATAGTTGTTCTTTAATGATTTAAATTGTTCTTGCTTCATGTCAATTGACTAAGATAGGATTCTAGATATGAGTTCAATCATGTTATTCTCATGATTTAGGATTTGTCTTAATTAATTGAATGCTTGGTTTATTATTTCTTGATTTTAAAATTGGATATCTCTTTTGATTTGTTTGGCTACGGATACAATTGATGATTTTATTTTATACCTAGGAAGCGAAGAAGAGCATGCTTTAGATATTTAAATAGAAGTTTTAATGATAATATTTGCCATGGTAGCAAGATTAATTTCTAGATTATCATGTAGTGGTTGGGAAAAATTAATGATCGTAAATATATGCTGATATGAATTAAGAATGCGGATTCCAAAACCTTAATTCCTTTCTCTAAATTGTTTACATCTCTTTACTGCTTTATATTATATCTTTGCTTAGTTTAATTATTTGCTTAGTATATTTAATTGCAAAAAACCAATTTTTATTAAACTAGATTAGGGTTAATTTGATTAAGATTTGATTAATTTTCCTGAGTTCATTCAAGTCCCTATGGGTTCGACCTCGTTCTTGTCAAACTATACTTCAGTACGGTTCGTACACTTGCAAGTACTTTAAAATTTTACAACATAATGCTATTTGCGAAGGTGAACAGGAATGAGGCAGTAAATATTAATCAGTGTATCGAAAAATATTGCTCCTGCTCGGGTTAGCAGCTAAATAGAGGCAAATCCGGTGTGTTTTTCTCAAAAAACACCCCATCTCAAAGCCACAGGCTAGTTAAAAGCGTGCTCCATATGAAAAGTCTGAAGAAGGATGAAATATATCTATGAGCTTCTACATCTATCCAAATCCCCCTCCAAGGACTTCAAGTTCCTTCTTGACAAACTTGAATCAAACTTTCAGGATGGAGGAGTAACTGCTTATCATGGGTAGGTAGGAGCACTCTCATCAAATCGGTTGCCCAAGCAATCCCCAACTACACTGTCTTCTTTTAATGTGCCCAACATGATATGTGATAAAATGGATGCTATAACCAGAAAATTTTGGTGGAAGCCTAAAGAGAAAGAAGGGAAGTTTCTAACTTGGAAAGCTTGGGATAAATTGTGTCAACCCATTAGGAATGGTGGTTTAGGGTTCAGAAAAGCAAAGGATTTCAACAATGCTTTACTTGCTAAGCTCGCATGGATGATAGCCTCTAAAAGAGACAGCTTATGCATGCAGATTCTTCGATCCAAGTACAAAGTCAAATCTGATTGGCTGCATAAAAATTCATCTAAAATGGCCTCTCCTATTTGGAAGGCGATTGAAAAAACCAAGAAAGTTGTCATCAAGGGTGCTTGCTATCTCATAGGCAATGGAGCCTCTGTTAACATATGGATGGACCCGTGGGTCCCATGGATTCAAAACTTCAAGCCCAGGCCGAGAGTACAATCCTTCACCCAACTCCCCATTATGGCTTATCAGCTTATCAATCATGAGAGACATGCTTGGAAGGAATCCATGATTTGAGAGCTCTTTGACCCAGCTAATGTCCCAGCCATTCTATCCATTCCTCTCCCTATGAGGCACTGAGAAGATAAACTCATTTGGGTCCCAAATTCCAAAGGAGTGTTCACTGTTAAATCTGCCTATCACTCTATCACCAACCAGTACCTCCCCAACCCCCCATCCACCCCATGGAAAAAGATTTGGAATCTAAATGCTCTTGAGAGTTTGAAAATGTTCCTTTGGAGAATCGGGGTAAATTTCCTCCCTATTAGAGAAAATTTGATGAAAAGATTCGATGTAGCAGATTCCTCATGTGTTCATTGTGGTGTTGATCCTGAACCAGCCATTCATATTTTCTTCACTTGTCTTGTAGCAAGAGCCTTATGGCACTCGGCTTGCTGGGGCTTCAATGCATATGAACCCATATCCAATCTTCTGAAAACATCATCAAGCTAGTTCTCGAACCTCCAGTATCCATTTGCCCAAATAGTGAATCATGGAGAGTCTCCGTCAACATTGCTCTTATGCTAGATGGAATATGGAATCTACGTAACCAAGTTCTTTTTCATGAAGACAAAGCTGATATACAAGCGGCAACACAACAAATTCAATTCAGACTAATGGAGTTTTCAGGGTTAGCAGCCCCCAATACCTACACCACACCTCCGCCCTCCCATTTGAGTTGGACCCCCCACCTATCAACTGCATTAAGATCAATGTCGACGCTACACATTCTGATCTCAAAACTTCCATAGCTGCCGTGGCTCGCAACCATGATGGAGTAGTTATCAAAGTTTAGGCAAAATCTATCTCCTTCTGCTCACCTATCCAAGCTGAAGCCACAGCTATCCTTTAGGCTGCTCAATTAGCCATCTCTGAGACCTGGACTAACGTCATCATTGAAGGAGATGTGAAGCTTTGTTTTGATGCACTCTCGTCTACACCCTCTTCTGCAGATTGGTTCATTATGCATATCATTGATAACATCCAGAGCCTGACCCCTTCCTTTGTCAGCTGCACTTTCTTGTGGGTTAGAAGACTATGTAATATCCCAGCACATACTGCTACTAAGTTAGCTCTATCTTCTGATGTTTCCTTTTGTTTTAGCTCAAACACTCTGCCTCCGCCCTTAAGGCTTGCTTGTATGGCAGATTGTCCACCTGTTTCTTAGTTTTTTCTATATGAATAAAATTGCAGATTATCAAAAACAGTCTTATGACTTTTTATTTGTAACGTGGTGCTCAATTTTTTTAAAAAAGAAAAAAGAAAAAAAAAAGGGTAAGGAGAAAGATCAAAAAGTCACATTGGTCTTTTGGCCCAACTATTTTATAACTTCTCACAGCGAGTGTATAATAAAAAAAAAGTGTAAAATCTACACAATTTTGTCAAAAAATGAGCCACATTAGTTCGTGTATAATTGTGTAAATTTACATGTTTACTATAATAAATGTTTAAATTTACAATAACACTATTCATTTTACATTTATTCTTTTATTTTTTTTCTTTACATTTTCTGAGGATGAAGAAAGAGAGTGAATGATAATTGTTATGTGTGTAAAAGAGAATTTTTTTTTTTTAAAGAAAAAAAAATTAATATTTTAATGTAATGTAATGTAAAATAAATAATCTAATGTGTGGTGTTTTGAAAAGTAAGTATGTAAAAAAAAAAGTAAATTCTTCTATTAAAATAGACTGATATTTTTTGCGAAAATGCTTCTATGAGCTCATAAAATCACACTACAGTTACTACCGGATCAACTTGTCAAATAAAATCTAAGAGTATCCGTATCAGTCATTGGGAAAGAGAAAAAGAGGTTAGTTTTACACATTTCACCCAAAAAAAACCTGTATCAATTGAGCTAAAGTTGTCTATAAATCCACCAATGCTACAGTAACTACGTAAATATACACAATTATTGTTCACATGTATTTTAAATTTTTTCTCTCTCTTCTCCTTCACTCTCTTCTCTGTGCTCTGACTCTCCCTGCTCTTCACTCCTTCCCTTCACTCTCTTCCCTCTCTGCCTCATCAAATTCTCTCCAAACACAGGATCCCCCCACAAAGACTCAACATCAAATACTTCACCTACATAAACCCATACTGAAGACCAAATCCACATCTCAGCCACACGTCAACAAACACAGCCACTGCTACTGTCACTGTCGAAGCTCTGCTTACTCCAAAGTTGACACAAATATCAAGCCGCTATTAACTCAAGGAAGCGAGTTGGGCAATTAAATTAAAGCTTTTAGACTCATTTTAGTGAGAGAAAAAGACCAGGAAATTGAAGAAACCAACTGCCAAGGAGGAATAGGAAGACGAAGACAGGGACGAAGAGGGCTTGATGAATTTCTGCATGGGCTGCTTTATTGTGCAAAATGCTACGATTTTGTCCTCTTTATTTTTATTGGTATTTTTTTTGGGATAGATTGATTTGGGTATTGATATTTGTGAAATTTGTGGGTTTGTTTGGATTGATGATAAAATCTGGCTACTAGAAGAAGTTTGGCTTCAAGATTACTGGAAATTTTGTTTTGTTTTGGGGTTACTTCGACTAGATTTTTCCTTCTTGTTTGGCTCAATTTTGTAGGAAATTTTGTTTGATGGGGTTGTTTGTTGAGGAAGATCGGTTAAGGAAGATAGAGGAATGCAAAAGCGTTGTCCCTAGGAATTTTACGACCACCTCTTTATTCTTGGTTTGTACTTCATCTTTGATGATATTTTGTAGTTAACTTTAACTTTACACCATCTTCTAGGTTGTAGAATAATCCCACCGAATCAAGATCTAAAGCCCTAACTAGAAAATAGAGTGGATAGATTCAAAATTAACCTCAATTACAAGATTACAATTACTGGGTAGATCCCCATTGTGCAAAGTTGATCTCTTGACAAATAATTATAATTAAATCACTCTTTTAGGCTGAGCCTTCTTGATCTTGCAACGCAAATCATTGGACTTTGGGGTTCCTTTCGCTTCGCAGTTTTCTTTTTTCTATTCTTTCTCTTCTGCTTGTTGATCATGAAGCTCAATAACGGGCGAAGGAGACTCGACAGAAACTGGTTTGAATTGGGTGGGTAATAGAAATAGGTTGCTCCAATGTGTAATTTTTTATAGATAAAAGGGATTTTTTTTTTAAATAACTATAAAACCCAAACTATATTATTAGTTAGCTAAGGTTTGAAACTATTTTGGTTTCTAACAATTCGAGTCCAGAAGACTCGATTTTGGGGTTATAAAATCGAGTATATTGAACATTATTAGTTAGCTAAGGTTTGAAACTATTTTGGTTTCTAACAATTTGAGTCCAGAGGACTCGATTTTGGGTTATAAAATCGAGTATATTGTACTCGGTTTGCTATTGTGCCAGCAGCTGAGACGTAGGCCCAGAAATCAAGTTCATTGGACTCGTTTTGGTTTAAAGGAAATCAAGTCCATTGGACTCGATTAAGTTAAATGGAAAACGAGTCTTTTGACCTCGATTTCCTTTTCGGCAAGTGTAGATCGCACTCAAAAACACCACTCACAGTATCAGAAGTTCAAAAACACCACTCACAGTATCACTCTCAGTCGCATTCCCTCTCACTCTCATTCCCTCTCGCTCCGTCGCCGTCGCTGCAAAAACTGAAGTTCAAAAACACCACTCACAGTATCACTCTCAGTCGCATTCCCTCTCACTCTAAAAAGGGAAATATTGAATGAATGGATCGTAAATTGTAAAATCTTACGATTTCTACCCCTTCTAAAGAAGATATTAATCGTAGATAAAATGGAATTTCCACAATGATTGCAAATCCTTCTAATGGAATTTTAGAATGCAAATTCTTGTTGTACCCAAAAAATGGATTTTGTTTAGAATCATTAGCAGAAATTATCAAATAATTTTGTTGATACATTGTAGTAATTAAGTGTTTTACAATCAGTAAACTAGATTTATTTTCATAACCTATATTTTCCAACAACATGTATCTATTTAAACCATGACCATGAGCAAGTGCATAACTATATTCCCGAAAGATAAGTGGGTATAGGAAGTCGTGTTGCCAAAATCTATCAAGTTCTAAATATCCTTGAAATTCCTTCATTTAAAACTAGATGGGGATAAGGGATTTCTTTTGGGTTATTAAATGACACATAGTATGATACAGTCAAAACAGGATATTATAGTAAGAAATAAATAGATTTATACCCCAGAATCAGATAAGACTTAGCCTCTCCTTTTCCATCTAATTTAATTGGTTTATGTTCATTCGAGGATAACAAGATGGTTAGAAATCCTTTATTTGTTCAACCCAATCGCTCTTTTGATTTTGGAAAAAAAGGATTTTTATCTTTATCAATAGACTGCTTTTTCTACACATTTACCCCCACACTCTAATGGAGAATAGCTACTAATAATTAGGATTTAAAAATAAATTGATGATCCACTTATGGGAAAAGCATTTCCCGCATCAAGGACTAATCTATTTTTAACGTTTAATTAGATCGGGTAATCGTTCAAATTAAGAACAGAAGCTCGTTTCTTTTTTTTTCTTTTTTTTTTTACCTATAATTGGAGCCATAGGGCTCTATCCATTTATTCACTTAACCCAAAATTTCATTTTATTTTTTTTCGTCAAGAATTTAAACAAAGTTTTGAACCGATCCGCTAAGAATAAAATATTCTCAGAATTCCACATTGATACGACATGCTGCTTTTTCCATTCATTCCTTTGAGGATCAGTCGCAGTCTTACAAGCTCTAGAGATAGTATCGACGAAGACGTTGCTTCATACAAATGTGTAAAAATTGCCAGTCGCACTTAAAAGCCGAGTGCTTTACCGTTGAGTTAGCAACCCCCCCCCCCAAAATGTGTAGATCCAATCGGAATAAAAAATTAGATTTAATTGCACACCGAAATCAAAATAGTAAAATAGCAAAAATATTGCTAATCGATTCTGAACATAAAAAAAATAATGAGCATATTAGATGCAAATACACTGACTTCTAAAATAAGAATCTAGATTAAGATAAGAATATGGATTAAGTCAAAATTGATGTACTACCACGGATTTAGTTCGTATCTTATCTTATCCATTATTATCTTATCCATTTTTTTTCTTCAATAAAATAAATAAATAAAGGCTTCTCGTATCCCAGCAAATCCGACGAATCCATCGTTTAAATAAAGTAAAATAAAAAAACCAAGTCCATAGATGGAACAGAGGGAAATAGATACATTTATTCATGATCGGATTATATTTGTTTGATACACTGTTGTCAATACGAATGTAAATCTTAAGAAAAGAACACAATGTGTAGAACCATAAATTAAAATAAAAAAAATTAAATATTGAATTAATATAATAAAATATAAATTATACAAATAAAGAAAAAACTAATGACTTGTATTGAATTGGCACTAACTATATATGGATAATAAACATGGATACAAAAGGATGTAAGCGTAAGAATCAATATTCATAGCAAAGTATCGCAATGCTTGGGTTTACTTAATCCATATAAGTAAAAAAAAAAAAAAAAAAATCTTAAATCCCATTTGTTTTTTTTTTAAATTTATTTGTTCATAACAAAGTGAAAGTTTCAACTAAAAACCAACTAGCATTGAATTAGCAATAACGTAAATATTTTGGATTTAGAAATCCAACTACTTTGGTTATTCATTTGATCTTTTTTCATCTGTCTTAAATTAAATGAATTTCTATCACTAAAATAAAAATAAATTTTTTTCATTATAGAAAACGACATTTTTTAGTAGTAGACATTTTTTGGTAGTAATAATGAATAGGTATGAATAGAACAAAAGAGGGGGCTTATATAACTTTGTATAACCTTTTATATACTACCGCCCCCCCTCTTTTGTTCTATTCATTAATTGAATTTAATCTGTTGATTAAGGCAAAGTTCCATAAAAACTCCCGCCTTCTTCGAAATATCATGAACAGTTCTCGTAGGTTGAGCGCCCCTTTCAAGGAAATATAGAATAGCAGGAACATTTAAATAGGTTTGATTCTTTAGCGGATCATAAAAGCCCACTTTCCAAAGAGCTCTTCCTCCTCTTCGGCATCGAGCATCCATTGCAACGATTTGATAAACCACCCATTGGGATAGATATAGATGAATAATACCCCCCTCCCTAGAAATGTATAAGAGGTTTTCTCCTCATACGGCTCAAGAAAATTCGAAATTATGTCTATGGATCGAATTTGAAATTTTTAATTAGTAATGTCAAATGGATCCATAAAATAATCAAATCAATTAAATATGAGTTAAGTACTTTTTATTATTCCTTATTCTTATCTGAAAAAGAACATAAAATCATTTGTATTCGCATCCTCAGAACTCAAGTTGGATAACTCACTAATAACCCAAGGAAACCCTTTACTTTAGGTATTTCGTTTATTGAGCGATCTCTAACCACACACCTTTTTTTGTCTTTAGAATCTATTTTTATTCTTAATTAGAATCTATTTATTGAAACAACTGAAAGTGGTATTTCCTTGTTCCATGATTCTTTATCGTTTCTTTGAATCATTGGGTTTAGACATTACTTCGATGATTTTTAATCATTTCAAAAAATGTCAGCAACATACCCTTTTTGTGATTTCTTTTTATCAAAAAATCATACAAATGGTCGATTTGATTCCTGCGCGATACACTATTAATCGAAAGAGTTTTACCAATTCCAAGAGGTTTTACTTATAAATTTGAAAATTGGATCCTTTCGATTTTTATATGGAAAATATACTTACGAAGCTGTTTCAACTTATTAATTAACACTAACCCTAGATCCGTACCCTTAAAAAATGAATCAATACTTTTTTTTACTCGAGCTCCATTAAGATCATGTACTATTTACATCCCAACCCCCGACCTCAAAAAGGAGGGTTCTAGTGAAACAGAACAAACGATGTTGAGCCAAGAGCACCCTCATTCCTATCTAATTAATATAAAAAGAAAATGATGGATGTAAGAATCCACAGACGACCATATCCCTCAAGTCGCACGTTGCTTTTTACTACATCATTTTAAACGAAGTTTTACCATAACATTTCCTAGTAGGTTGCTGTAAACAGTATGTAATTGATTCCATTATGGACTCATGAATAATCATTGGTTCGTTCGGTACATAGTAATCCATACTTTTATGAATGGGTAATTTCTCAAGAAGTATCAGTACGAATTAAATTTAACCCCATATAATATATAGAAATATAATAAATATTTTTTTAATATATTATTTTATTTTTTCTTTAGAATTATAATCTAAATATAAATATTAAAATATAAAAAAATTGAACTAATAAATAACACAAATAAGTTTTTTTTTAATCTGCATCTTGAGGTGACTTGCTAAAATAGATTCACCAATTTCACACTTCTTCGAGTACTAAGGACTCATAAGACATTATTAAAAATATTTAATTGATTGAAAAATTTCCTATTTCACTATCATTACATTATTTGAATAAGGCTTTACAGTAAAAATCGCATTTTGATCATAATAGAGAAAAATTCATATTCGGATTAAACCATAAAAAAAAATGTAAATTCTTTTTGTTTTTCATGAGGTGGTGGATAAAGACAGATAGAATAGAGGCTTTGGGTTATTATTCTTTTTGATAAATAATAATTAAAAGAGGATCCCCATACTTATCAGGTAGACTAAACAAATATCTTTGAAAGTAATTAGAAACATTCTATGTTAAAGGGTAAAGTTAAATATATTAAGGAAAACGAGTCTTTTGACCTTGATTTACTTTTCAGCACGTGTAGATTGCACTCAAAAACACCACTCACAGTATCAGAAGTTCAAAAACACCACTCACAGTGTCACTCTCAGTCGCATTCCCTCTCGCTCCGTCGCCGTCGCTGCAAAAACTGAAGTTCAAAAACACCACTCACAGTATCACTCTTAGTCGCATTCCCTCTCACTACACCACTCACAGTATCACTCTCAGTCGCATTCCCTCTCACTCTCACTCTCACTCTCTCTCTCACTCTTTTTCCCTCTCGCTCGGTCACCGTCGCTGGCTCTCGCTCCGTCGCCGTTGCTCCCTCTCACTCCATCGCTCCGTCTTCATCTCCGCTGCTCCGCTCCGCCTTGCTCAGCCTTTCTCCCTCAGACACTGATTTTGGTTGGCTCCGTTGGTAGTCTATCACAAACGTAAGGACTTTCTCTCTATTCCTTGCAACTGATAGCATAATATATGCTATAAAAATTGTATCTTTATTCTGAATCCCCATCCCACTATTTTAAAGTACTGTTTTTGGTTCTTACCTATCACATTTTTCAATTGCATTATGTATTTATGTGGTTTTGAATTTCCCTAATTCTTTGCTTGGTAATGCAGTACTAACTTAGAGTAATTGCTGAATCTGTGTTGAATATGGCTAGAAACAGATGGTATATAGGATATAGAAGTCATGTAGATGTGGGGTACATGCATCTTGATCTAGCATTTTTAACTTCCAGCACCTACTGTTTTCTTTAATTTTAATATATTGCATCATTACCAAATCATTAACCTCTTGCCACATGATTAATGCATTGATAACAATCAGGCTTTGTTATGATTACTATCACTATAAGCCTATGGAAAACTCATTCTCAGATGGATGGAATCATCTCATTCAAGTGTGTCGTATGATTGCAGCTAGCTATCATTGTAGCTTTCTTGAGTATTTTATTTCAAAATGCAAAATCTGTAACAATAATGAAAGAAGATAGCTTGTTATTGTTTGATATGGAATATAGGTTTAGGTTGAGTTAGTCCCCCTAGTTTGCATCATTTTTAAAGATAATTTTGACTTCTTTCTTAATTAGAATGTTGACCATTCAAAGTATTGTGCACATTTTTCATAGTCTATATCTACTAATAATATATTATACTTTTAGCTGAAGTGTTGTTTTTTATCAAAATACTCTTTGTTTGAAGGTCTGTTGATAGTGCTTTTATGGTAGTGTTCAGTGCAAGCTTACAACATCCTAATGAAAGGTTAAATTAGAGTGTTAATTCTAGAATTTTATAATTTTATAATTTTATAAGTACTAGAGTTGATTGAAAATAATTATGATATAGTACAAAAATCAAGCATAGGATCAAAGCGTCTGGTTTAAACATTTTAGATTCCTATCTATTATTGGAGATGTGATTGTCATAATAAACATAAAAGAGTTTGGTGTCAGAATTGTGCTGCAAATTAAGCTTTCTTTCTTTAATCTTAACATAAAGCTTTGCTTTTACAGATTGTGCTGCTTGCTCCCCACAAAAGATGCTGCTTTTGATAATGTTGCTACTTTCGGCACAAAATGCCAAAAGGATAAAGACTGGTTCTTTGAACTAAAGTTCTAGAATTTGCTCCTGCTGTCTTGAGATAAATAGTGAAAAGTTACTATTCACTATTTAAATATGCTTTTTTTGCCTATATAAGGGGGGATGTCCCTTATGTTAATACCCAGAATTTTCTTTAGAGAATTCCTTTGGGAGAGTTCCTTTGAGCATATATCTCTTCTTTAGGATTTTCCTCTACTACTTTCCTACAAATCTTGTAACTAGAACTCAGGGGTTGAACATTGGATTAGCATGGTTATATATATATATAAATATATATATATATATATATATTTCAAGAAAATGTCTTGAAATAAATGGATTATTAGACTTATTATCAATTCATTCTTACTTTTTTTTTCTTCTATTAATATAACTTTTTCTTTTTTGGTTTCCCACGGATTGTCTGGGTCAGCTTACGCGCATCTCGACTAATCCCTGCTTGTAGTGGGAGCCTGCCGCTGGTCACAAGGTGTTGCAGCTGCTGGGACTCGAACTGAGGAGCAAACCCAGTCGAACCTCAGAGCCTTACCTAGTGGTGGACAAGCCACTGGACCACACTTGGTGGTTCTATTAATATAACTTTCTTGTTTTAGGCCACACTTGTGGTTCTATTAATATAACTTTCTTGTTTTAGGATATCAACAAATTCACATTGACTGAGCATCTATATTGGTGGAACCATAAATTTAGCATCATGACTCCACAAAAAGTTACTTTATCTATTTTTACCTTTTCACTTTACAATACACCCAACATCAATATATCTATATTTCTATTTGATTAAAATAATATAAAAAATTCATTATAAAGCAATGTAAACACAATCAAAATAGATTTTTTAATTAAAAAGTAGTGTGAACACAACAATTAAATATATATATATATATATTTTACATATGAGCTACCGTGCATAGCCAAAAGTAGCTGTGCACTTAACTGTGAAGCCAAAAAAATATGGCTTTGGCTCCACCAATAGTCACAATTTGGTATTTAGTGGTGCTAAAAATAGCAATATAACTTTTTACCACCACTAATACTAGTGCTCAACTTAGGGTGTGTTTGGATACCGCTTATTTTGTTGAAACTGAAAAATTGTTGGCTGAAAGTACTATAGATAAAGGTAAAAGTTAGTTGAAATAATACAGTGAGGCCCATGAATAGTGCTAAAAAATACAATGGGACCTATGAATAGTAGCAAAAATAAATAAATAGTAAAATAATTTTAATTTTTCATTTCAATTCAAACGCACACTTAGCAAGTTAGTAGGCATGTAAAAAAGAAGATTTTGAACAATAATTTTTTCATGCTTGACATTTCCTACAAAGGATAGGATCCACGCTTTTACAATTATAATACCATTATTTTTAATGTTTTTTTTTTTTTTTTTTTTGCTAAACACCATTATTTTTAATGTTCAATTATGTTGATTGACTCATTAAAATAAAAGTGCGATCAAAATATACATACATGATACACCTTGAAAAGTATTTAAAAAGTATAAATTTTTCTAAACAATCCACCGAACTTGTAAATAATATACTATTTTTTTATATAGATTCCCAAATAATTTAATTTAATTTAATTATTTTATTTTATTTTTATAAAAAGGTTAGGAAAAAAAAAAAACTTAGACAAATGGACCCTGAATATGACAAATGAGTTGGTATGCAACTAGTGGATTTCACAACCACATATCATTTTGAATCTTATCTTCTTCACAAGAATCACCAAAAATCCCCACTTTCTAGATTTTAATTTTATCACCACAAAAAATACAGACAAAGAGAGACACAGATAGAGACAGAGTGTAATGGAAGAGTTGAGGTCAAGAAAAGCAAACTCATCACCTCTAACCCCACTAGGCTTCCTAGAAAGAGCAGCCACTGTGTACGGTGACTGCACTTCCGTCATCTACAACACCACCACCTACACGTGGTCACAGACCCACCGTCGATGTCTCCAACTAGCCTCATCGCTATCATCGCTCGGCATCAAGAGAGGCCAAGTGGTGTCTGTCATAGCCCCCAACATCCCCGCCATGTACGAGCTCCACTTCGCTGTGCCCATGTCCGGTGCTATCCTCAACAGCATCAACACGCGCCTCGACGCTCGTACGATCTCCGTACTCCTCCGCCACAGCGAATCAAAACTCGTCTTCGTTGACCACCTGGCTTCCTCTCTCATCCTCCAAGCTCTCTCTCTCTTCCCACCAAATACTCAACGCCCTCAACTCGTCCTCATCACCGATGATGATGATGATGGTGGTGAAGCTCTCTCTTCCTCATCATCATCTTCCACCGTTGATTTTTGCTGTACTTACGAGAGTTTGGTGGAGAAAGGTGACCCTGAATTCAAGTGGGACGAAGACCAACTATCGGAGTGGGACCCGATGATATTGAACTACACTTCGGGTACAACCTCTTCTCCGAAAGGTGTAGTTCACTGTCACAGAGGTATATTCTTCGTCACCGTTACTTCTATTGTAGATTGGGGTGTACCAAAGCAGCCTGTTTATTTGTGGACCCTACCTATGTTCCACGCTAATGGATGGTGCTTTCCGTGGGGAATGGCAGCCATGGGTGCGACCAATATTTGTCTTCGCAAATTCGATGGACCAATAATCTTTGATCTCATCAAAAAACATGGTGTGACTCACATGTGCGGTGCACCTGTGGTGCTAAACATGTTAACAAATTCACCCAACAATGAAAAGCTTCAAAACCCAGTTCATATTCTCACAGCTGGAGCACCACCACCAGCTGCTGTGCTGTTTAGGACCGAGTTGTTGGGTTTTGTGGTGAGTCATGGCTACGGGTTGACTGAAACGGCTGGACTCGTTGTTTCGTGTGCGTGGAAACGAAAGTGGAATCGTTTGCCAGCGAGTGAAAGAGCGAGGCTAAAGTCTAGACAAGGAGTGAAGATTGTTGGGATGACTGAAGCGGATGTTGTGGATGCTGAGTCTGGAGTGAGTGTGAAACGGGATGGGTTAACACTCGGTGAAGTTGTACTCAGAGGTGGGGCAGTGATGCTTGGTTATTTCAAAGATCCAGAGGGTACCTCTAAATGTATGAAAGAGAATGGTTGGTTTTACACTGGCGATGTGGGAGTTATGCATCCAGATGGGTATTTGGAGATCAAAGATAGATCCAAGGATGTGATCATAAGCGGTGGAGAGAATTTGAGCAGTGTGGAACTTGAGTCTGTGCTATATACACATCCAGCGATTAATGAAGCAGCTGTGGTGGCTCGACCTGATGAGTTTTGGGGTGAGACACCTTGTGCTTTTGTGAGCTTGAAGGAAAGCAGGTTGACATCGAAGCCGAGTGAGAAAGAGATTATGGAGTTTTGTAGAGCTAAATTGCCGCACTATATGGTACCTAAGACGGTGGTGTTTAAGGATGAGCTGCCAAAGACTTCGACTGGGAAGATTCAGAAGTTTGTGCTCAGAGACATTGCCAAGGCCATGGGTTCCTCAAGGGTGAGTCGGATGTAGAGTTGAGGCTCGCCAGAGTTTAGTCAACAACTCGTGACGTGAAGCCGTGAACCCTATTAGGACTTTTATTTTTTAATAACGCTGGTGTCACATAAAAGTGGCACAATTTGTGCCTCAACTCAGCGACATGGCGAAGTATGATTGGTAAAAAAATGCTAATAGATTCATATGAAAACATTTCTTTATCATTTATAACTCGCGTGTATGAGTTGTGACACGTGTCACACCACCATTACTCTTTTTTCTTTTTTCTTTTGGTTGAAACTTGAACCCTAAAGGAATGCCAATAAGACAAGGCTTTGTCTTTGTCTTTATCTTTGTCTTTGTCTTTTAGCTTTTACGCATAAAGCTACCTGAAATTATAATAAATTAGTAATTGCTGCAGAAAGCTACCTAACACTTTGCTTGTCTGGATCTTCGTGAATAATTTTTCGTATTTTTTCATGTTTGACTGAATAAAAAAAATAATTAAAAGAAAAACTATCTTTTGGTAAAAAAAAAATATAACTTATTTTTAGAGATTATTTTTCACTAATATGTTTTAGAAGACAATTCACAATAAGCTAAATAATGGAAGTTTGAAGTTATTTTTAAACTTATTTAAAGTTGTTACCAAACATAAGAAATTGATATAGTTTTATAGAAAAAACTCTTTAGAAAATAACTCATTTTCTAAAAAATATTATCGCTGAAACAAATAGAGCGTACATGATAGTTTACTTTAATAGCCGTGTATGTTTATTTGGTAAAGCTGATTAATTATCATTAATTCAGAAATTGTTTCTATTGGATAATGCAATTAATTAGGTGGATTAGTTAATAATCATCTTGAATTATCTAAAAATTATCATAATGATCATTATTGCCTGCAAGTTAATCAAGATCTAACATTTTAGGGGGTTTTTTAGGATCATCAAGATCTATTATTGCTTAAATTATAATTTTTTTTTTCTGCTTTTAGATAATGCAATTGGTCTTGAATGATTGATAGGATGCTTTTAAACCCATATTTAACAGCTGCATTGTAATTATTTTTAGTTATTTGAGTTATGAAATTATCTTTCATAGCAAACTTCTTCTTGTGTGTGTATAGCAATAAGTTCAAACAGTTACTTCTACAAGTTAATTTACAATTAAGTTATCGACATGTTTAATGTTGACGATGTTCTTTTAGAAAGGAATTGATATTACTCTCTGATATAATATAGAAGAACTACTGGACCAACCCATCGTGCATTTACTTGAAAAAATTTTATAATTCAAGGCTTCATTAAATTCATTGACATTGTACTTGAGTTATCTTTAAAACAACTAAGGGCAAATTCAAGTGCACTTTTTGGTTCTTAGGAGATATAAGAGGGGAGGGGTCTGGCTTTCTGGTTCTTTGGATCTGAAGGAAAAAAGAAACATTTTGGTCAAGAGCAAGCACCACAAATGGTCTTAAAGGCTATTAGTGCATGTTGACAAGTTTGGAATTTGACGGTGCCACAGAAGTTTCAGTGGAAGTTTTCTCTCAGTTACTAAGCTGTCATGTTTGTAAATTAGGCTACTTATTGGGGGGGAAAAAACCAAAGTTTAAATTAGGCTAGATACTGAAGGTTCTTGTTGAATACTAAGAGTTACAAAACGCTATGTTCAGTTACTAAATTACTTGAGTGTTCCTTAAAACTTTGGGATACAATTTATATAATAGGCCTCAATAAATAAATCAATCATCACATATTTTGAAACAAATTATAAGTTTCTTGTAACTTTGCAATGTGAACTAAACATTTCACTTACATCTCTTTTCCAACCACAAAATGTACCAATAATGAGAAGCACTATTTTGAAAAACTGCTTAATTGGGAAATAAATGTTCTTGTCAGAGGAGGAGCAAGGATTTATAAATTTTTTGCTTTTGCAAGTCCGGAATGGAGCATATGGCTATTAGGAATTAATCTTATAGCTTTCATCAATCTAAAGGAAGATGTTATAAAAATAAATAAATAAGTTCTAGAACATTTTTTTTGAATTTTTTCGTGCGTTGCATGGGTTAGCGACTAATTAGACTTATTATCTATTCATTCTTACTTTTTTTTATTAAAATAAATTACTTTCTTTTTGTAGAGAATTTCAACTTATGGTATCCGCTTTTGATAATAGTTATTTATTATCAGACCAAGTCACTAATCGGTTTTTGATGTAGGTGGGGATTGAACCCAAAATCTCTTATTCAACCATCAGAAATTTTACTAGTTGAGCTAACTGGGTCTAGAACCCAAAAATTACTTATTTTAGGTTATCGATAAATTTGCATTTACTAACTTAGCAAGTTAACAGGTATGTAAAAAAAAAATATATATATATATATATATATTTGGACAATAATTTTTTCCATGCTTGACGTTCCCTACAAAGGATAGGATCCACGCTTTTACAATTATAAGAGCATCAGTGCCCAATGTTGTATACGGTATATGTTGCTATATTTTAGCATCAAAGCACAAAAAGAGACCATTACCCGGCCTTGTAATTCTAAAAAATTTACAATTGTGCTACAATACCATCATAAATTTATGATGGTACTGTAACAACACTCTAAACATAAATACTATTTTTTATTATCTCTCTCTTCTTATTTTTGATTTTTTTTCTATCTTTATTTCTCTCAACAACCAAGCCAAAGATCTCTTCTCTCTCTTTGAGACTCTCTTCGTCGCTCTCTCTCTCTCTTTGGTAGCCAACAGCAAGTTTGAGGAGGAAGGCGACAGCTTGGTGTCATCGATCAGACTCACCTCTCTCTCCTCTATCACTCAAATCCTCACTTCTCTATTTGATCTTGTGGGTATTTGCTATATTTTTAGGTGTTTGTTGGTGGGTATTTAGTGGTGGGTGTTTTGGTTGTGGGTATTGGTGGTAATGGGTGTTTGATAGTGGCAGGTCTTGTGCTGGTGGTTGTGTAATGGTAGTGGGGTATTTGCAATTTGGTGATGGTGGTGGATTGATGGGTTTATGCAAAATATTTTTTTTGGTTCTTTGAGTTTTTTTTTTTTTTTTTTTTTTTTCTTCAGATTTTGCCATTTTGGTTCTTTTTGGTTTGGTTATGTGGCTGTGTTTGTGCTATGTGTTTGTAGTTGTGATGTTCTATGTTGACGAAGAGAATAGAGTGTGAGAGAGATGGAGAGGAAGAGAGAGAAAAAAGAATAAATAAATAAATAGTGTTTTTTCATAGAAGCAATAAATAAATAGTGTTGGTTTTGATATGAAATATAAAAGATGAGATGTTAGGTATATTGTAAAATAGTATGATATAATAGATAGAGTAACTTTTGAGATAGTAAAATAGAATATTTGTTAGAAACCGGATGCTAATACTTTATTATGATTCTTTTAAAATGTTCAATTATGTGATTGACTCAAAATAAAAGTGCGATCAAAATATAAATACCCCTTGAAAAGATTTTAAAAAGTTAAGTATAACTATAAATTGCTCTAAACAATCCACCTAGCATGTAAATTATATGCTATTTTTTATTATTATATAGATTTCCAAAGAATTTGTGTGCCAATCTGGCAATGCCCTACCTGATCACTTTAATTTTATTTAGGAGAAAATATCATTTTGGTCCCTACATTTTGAGGTCACTGCCAATTTGGTCCTTACATTAATTTTGACATCAATCAATTTGGTCCCTGCTATATATTTTAAAATTATAGTAAAATTTGTCCCTACCATTAACTTATGAACGGAAAATACCTACGTAGCAAACAGTTTGTACAATTGGCATATATAATATTAAAAAATTGGATGAAATCCTTATGTGTCTAAGTTTTACTGGCCACGTCAGCCCTTAGGTGGCAAAAAAAGACATATCATCTATAAAAATAATTTTCTTTTGGCGAAAATGCACTTTTGGTCCTTACGTTTTGGGCTTATTTTTGTTTTGGTCTCTAACTTGATTTCGTGCCTACCTCAGTCCCTGAAAATGAAAAATCATGTCTACTTTAGTCCCTGCCGTCAACCCACTAACAGAAAATTCATATGTGGCAGATAGAATGCACTGTTTGCACAGTAAATGTTGTCGTGGTAATAAAATAATTTATTTGACTTTTTTTTAAATGCCATGTCAGCATTTAAGTTAATAAAAAAAGCCAGGTCAAAAAATTAAAAATAAAAATAAAAATAAACATTAATCTAATTAAAATAAATCATTTAATTAAAAAAATGAAGTCTGAAGATAAAAAGCCGTGCACAATAAGCCCATTAACAAAAACTCTAGCATCAAATATAAAAAAAAACCATTACCAAAATCTTGGTTCCCACAGCCAAAGATCCAAATGGTCTGATCGATCTTCGTTTTCTTGAATCAAGATCTCTCTTTTTCGGCTTTCTCTTTGGGTTTTGGGTTTAGAGAAAGAGATAGGTTGAGATTGGTGGTAGTGGTTGTGAAGTGGTGGTCGGTCTGGTGGTGGGTAGGGGGGTGGATCGTTGGTTAGATTTGTTGTTGGCGTGCGTTGCGGTGGCTTAATGTGTCCATTAGTGACTGATTGGTGGCAGTCGTGGTGATTGGTGGTCTGATCTGTTCATGTGGGTTTTGGATTGCAGGGTTGGTTGGTTGGTTGGTCTGATCAGGGATCGTTGGTTGGGTTTGGATTTTGGTGTGGGTTTCAGATTGTAGGGTTTTCTCTGGGTTTCAATGTCTTGGTTTGTTGGGTTCAATTGGCTTGAGGTAGGTTTGCTGGGTTCAAGTTGCAGGATCTTCCAATAATGTTCTCTCTCTAAACTTGACTTTGTCTCTTGATTGTTTAGTCGATGGTGGTGGTGGGTTTGATTGTTTGATTAGTGGTGGTGGCGGTTGGGTTTTTCTGGGTTTGAGATTTTTTGTTTGGCTTGGTTGTGTTGTATTTTTGGATTGATTTGGTACTTTGGTGCTTTGGGTTTGAAAATTTTATCTCTTAGCTGTACCGAACATAAACATCTCTCTGACTCTCAGCTCGAACCAATATCCAAAAGATACACGAAGCAACATTCAAAGAAAAAACTCACCAAACCAATTATACGCAATACCATACACAACCTCATACGGGAAAAAAGTGCGAGAACATTCCAAAAGAAAAAATTGCTACATAAAACCAAGATCAGCCCGATTAGATCAGCATTACACCTGAACAATTAGTTAATCCTTGACCAATCAATCATCAATATCGAAGCCTCAAATGAGCCCAAATAAAAATAATTTCAAAACAAAATCCAAACCCCTGACAGTAAGCATTGTATGACCCAACAACATGCATCCACCCACAGCACCACCAATTATTCCTCGAGCCCAGCGGATCCACCATCCCAGCATCACCTGATTCACACCTTAAACCTGAAAAAAAATAAAAATAAAAAACCCAAATCAATTTAAAATAAAAACCATACCCATGATGTCAAGCTTCACCAAATTGCGCCTTGCAGCAATGATCGTCCACCACATGGCCCGAGCAACCACCCAGTTCACCAATCAGCGAGACCAGTCATCGTCCTCCCAGAAATTTCGACCCGGCCACGACTTGCAGCAGCGTATGGCGTGGTTTGTGGATAAATCGGCTCTAAAACCGTCGGTGGCGGAGGTTTTGATCCTCTATTGATACATGAGCTTGAGCTTGAGGAATGAGAGAAGTATGTAAATTACGTGTGAAGAGATGGCAAAGAAAAAGGGAGAAAGCTAAAATTAGCTAACATGGTTTGGTTTACAAATGGCGTTAGTGTTTAAGGATCAGTTTGGTCATTTTGGTTTGGATGCATTTGGTATTATACACGATGCTCGAGCTAGAGTTATTATGTGTTTACCCTTAATTTAATTAGATTAATGTTTAATTAATTTTTTTTTTAATTTTCTGACCTGGTTTTTATATTAATTTAAATACTAATGTGGCATTAAAAATGCCAAATATTTTAGATATTATTTTAATGGCAGCGTCATTGATGAGATGCTTTCAAATGCAATATGATTTTGTTAGTGGGTTGGCCAGTAGGAACAAAATGGACATGATTTTTGATTCCGGGAGCGAGGTGGCGCGAAATCGAGTTAAGAGCCCAAAACAAAAATATCACACATGTAGGGGCCAAAATGCATTTCGCCTTTTCTTTTCTTTACCATTTTTTTCTATTCTGTATTTTTTCTTTTAATTTTCTTAATCTAACATAATTTCATTTTTATTTTATTGATATTGGTTTTTTTCCTTTCTTGTAATTTCTTCGTAACCAAATAGCAATTTAGTCCAACAATCTTCAATCAATATAGGTCACATTGTTTCTAACCCTAAAATCCTCGCCTAAAAAGAAAGCCCAGATGCAAATCCACAAAACCTAGATTCAAACTAAATCCAGAAATTTAAAACAAAATCATCAAATTCAAAGTTTCAAACTAATCCCAAAATCGTCGCCTACAAACCTAAATCCACCACAACCCCAGCTGACCAACACCATCTAAACCTAGATCCACCACAAAGCTCAATTCGTGCCCTGACCCCAAAGAACGTCAAAATCGATCCCGACTCAAATGACTTCGTATTTACTTGTCTCAAGCTTGATCAACATGGACTCAACCTCAGATCTGCCACCCTGTGTAGCAATAGCAACCCAGCTTTTCATCACACATGTACGTTGGTCATAGCGACGGTGCATACGAATTGGCTATGCGTTAGAGTGAAAGCGATTCTTTGTTAGGCTTTTGACTTATTGTGAATTAGAATAACAAGAATTAATAGAGAGATCTGTCCGATTTTTTTTTAATATTAAAATATCTTTAACAGTACATTGTTTGGCGTCAGCGTTTTTGTTAGTGAGTTAACGATAAGCAGAAATAGTATCATTAAAATAAGCAGGATAAAATTAACTGATAAAGTGGCCCGATGTACAAGGTAGGTACCAAATTAACTATGACACCCAAAAATATAGATCCAAATTGAGTGTGATCCAAAGTTCATCTTTATCTTCTTCACAAGAAGCTATTTTTTAATCACAAAACATACACTTTCAGGATATTAATATTATCACTAAAGAAATACAGTCCGGACATTATCACTTAAAAAAATAAGGACAGAAAGAGACGGAGAGTAATGGAAGAGTTGAGGCCAAGAAAAGCAAACTCATCGCCTCTAACCCCACTAGGCTTTCTAGAAGAGCAGCCACTGTGTACGGTGACTGCGCTTCGAAATCATCTACAACACCACCACCTACCGTGGTCACAGACCTACCGTCGATGTCTCCAAGTAGCCTCATCAATCGCATCGCTCGGCATCAAGAGAGAGGCCACGTGGTGTCTGTCATAGCCCCCAACATCCCGCCATGTATGAGCTCCACCCCCTTTATTGCCCATGTCCAGTGCTATCTCAACAACGTAGCTTACACGCCTCGACGCCCGTACGATCTCCCGTACTCCTCCTCCCCAGCGAATCAAAACTCGTCTTCGTTGATCGCCTGGCTTCCTCTCTCTCATCCTCAAGCTCTCTCTCTCTTCCGCCCAATACTCCAACGCCCTCAATGCGTCCTCATCACCGACGATGATGATGATGATGGAGGTGAGCTCTCTCTCTCATCATCATCCACCGTTGATTTTGCTGCGAGTACGAGAGTATGGTGGAGAAAGGTGATCCTGAATTCAAGTGGGACGAAGACCAACTCTCGGGTGGGACCCGATGATATTGAACTACTTCGGGTACAACGTCTTCTCAGGCGTGGTCCACTGTCGCAGAGGATTTTCTTCATCACCGTTACTTCTGTGGGTGGGGTGTACCAAGCAGCCTGTATATTTGTGGACCCTACCTATGTTCCACGCTAATGGATGGAGCTACCGTGGGAATGGCAGCCATGGGTGCGACCAACATCTGCCTTCGCAAATTCGATGGACCAATAATCTTTAATCTTATCAAAAAACATGGTGTGACTCATGTGCGGTGTGTAAAGAATGATGGTGACTCTGTCAACAAAGATGTAAAACAGAACATAAACGACTTGTAGTTTAGCAATAATATTGTAGTCTTGTATGTAGTTTAAGCATCTCAGGTTTATGTATAGGATTAGTTTATAATACTCTCCACGTGTATATATTCTGTTAGGTAGTTAGTTCCTAAATCGGTTAGGGTTAATGACCACATATAATTGGGGATGCGATGTAATACATTTTTCACATGTGAAATTCAGTTTTAATTCTTTTCTTCTTCTTAGAATTTCTCTCTAAAAGAATCTCAGAACTCTTTCATAGTATCAGAGCCAACAATGGCGTCTTCTACAAATTCTTCATCGTCTTCATCCTCTGCACAGGATCAATCACGAGTTCTTCAATCGCACTCATGGTGTCCAATCCGCCGTTCTTCTTATTGTCAAATATGGCAAAGCATAGCTCTTTGTGAAGCTTGATTACAGAAACTCGTAGTTGTGGAGACATCAGTTGAAGTGATCTTGGTAGCATATTCAATGATCAATTTATTGATGATGATGATCGAAACTCGGATCCATTTCTCGAGATGCTTCGGGTAATTTACAAGCGGCTAATCGGGAGTATTTCCAATGGAAGAGTGGTGAGCAAGCCTTGTTCACCTTTGCTTAATTCAACTCATTCTCGATCGGTCTTGGCTTTCTTGGCGGGTGAGAAGTGCGAAGAGAATTAATGCGGAATTAGCGAAAAGGTTCATCGGTATCCAGATCTACGTATTATCGATTCGGGGATGAGCTAATGAGTATCGAAAGAGTTGATCGATAGATTCTTTCTTTCAAAAGAATCAAGGAGGTTAGAAGATAAACTTAGAGTGTAGCAGTGTGTTGATGAGGAAGAGCTAATCCATCCTTTCTTGAAGCTCTGCCTCAGTATGATGCATTCGTGCACGGTCGAGCCGAAGATGTTGCTACTTATTGAAGAGTTGAGTCTGCACTCTTAAATGCTGAAGAGAAGTCAATCGAGAAAATGTCTAATCATTCGGTTCTTAGAAGTGCATCATTGCTATGGCGGTAATCAATTCAATCAAAACTTTGCAAAGGAAGAATAGAAATTTGAGATAACGAAGTCGTGGCAATGGAAGAGGTGGTGGAAATCAATTTTACATTGGTGAAAGTGAAATTCTATCACAATCGGTTTAGTTTCACAGTAGTGGTAGTGGTCGAGTTTGAGTACACTAATAATCGATGGAACCTAATTCTTTCCAGAACAAACTAGCTCTCGGGACGAAGAGAGTTGCCCCGCCAGTTGTGGCAAGAATGGCCGTCTGCTTTGGTATCCTGAATGAATTTGCTTATCAAGAGTAGGCATGCTCAGCTAAGCTTGCTTCCATGGCTACTTGAATCGATGTTTGCAACCGGGTGCTAATCGAATCGAGAATTGGTTGACTAGCTGCTGGTGCCTACGATCGTCACACGGTTGTCTCACCTTTCTCTTGCTCGACAACTGCGGCGGTGAGTACGTAACTTGAGTTGGCAATGGGCGAATTTACCGATGACACACATTGGCAATGGTAAGCTCATCACTTCCTCTCATAATTTCTGTTTAAACAATATTCTTAGAGTTCTAGCATTTGCTTTAACACTATGCATTTCTGACTATGCCTCCAAAATAATGCATTTTGTTATTTTTGATGCATATCGGTTCTTAATTAGGTTACCTACGGAAAGGTTCTTTCTGGTGAGTAAGGATGGAGTTTATCTGTACCCTCTTCCCTTTCTGCCTTCCTCAATCTCCTTCTCATCAAATTCGATGGCTTTCTTTGCTTGTCTTCTGATCCTTTACGGCATAATGACTTGGTCACCGCGTCTTTAGGTTTTACGATACGCTATGTCTTCTTGCTCGCTGGTAAAGAAGTGTCTGTGTTAGTGACATTTTGTTTACAAAGTGTACTTCTTGTATAAGTGCTAAAAATGCCTGAAGACTCCTTTTTTCCTACTCATGTATCAAATCTTGAATATCCATTTCAATTAGTGCGCTCGATGTATGGGGCCACTTGCTCACTTGTGACCGTTCTTGATCGTAGATTATGTGATTTTTGTTGATGATTTTACTCGTTTCACTTGGCTATTCTTGTTGAAAAGGAAGTCTGATGTGTTTCAAGTTTTCCTACATTTTCAATTCATTGGTTGGGGCCAAATTTGCGCGAAATCAAAACAGAGATCGAGATGGTGGGGGTGAGTTTGTTAATGCCAATTTTAGAGTCTTTGCTTAGAACATGGTATTCTCCATCAATTTTCTGTCCTTACTCTCCTCAGCGAGAATGGTGTTGGCGAGAGGAAGCACGAGACAAATTGTAGAGTGCTATCCATGTACACCATTCAACCTCTGCTCCTTCTTATTGGTGCTTATGCCTTTAAAAATCTTCTTTGTGTGTACCTACTTCAATAGACTTCCATCTTGTTTTGCAATTTGTCTCTTAGGAATTGTATAGTCATATTTTTCTTACTTCATGCTTTAAGAACTTTTGGTTGTGCTTGCTATCCTTTGTTGAGATCCTATGCCTCTCATAAGTTTGATCCTAAATCTAAGCAATGTATTTTTCTTGGTTACTCCTCAGTATAAAGGTTATATTTGCTTGGATGTTCTTCTTGTAAATTTACATTTCATGTCATTGTTTTTGATGAATGTTTCCTAGTTTTCTTTGTTTCTAGTCTTGAGTCCTTCCTCTTCCTCCAGCTTCTTTTTCCTCGATGTATGGTTTCCCTTTCCCTTCCACTTTCTTCCTTGAGTATTACACTCGATCCGGTCCATTCCTTCCCTGCGGTCTAGTTTTAGGCCCAGTCACACTTGTTATTTTGAGCATTCTTAGCTACTATTCATCTCGGAATCCTTGTCTGTTTACGTTTTTGTGTCTTTTTCGATGTTTCTCTTGAGTCTAGCCTACACATTTCCCTTTGCTTGTTCCTAGCCTTTCTATTGTCCCTACCCTTGTCCTGTGAATACAAATGCCCATCCTATGCCACCTGGGTCAAGAATGGTATTTCCAAGCCTAAGGTGTTCTTTGTTCGGAGCGATTACGATTGCATTGGGCCCAGCACCTATTCTATTGTAGTATCCTCGTTGGGTTAAAGCTATGGATTAGGTTTACTAGTTTGCAACAGCAGCATACATGGTCCTTAGTTCCTTTGCCACTGATAAAAATGTTGTGGGGTGTAAGTGGGTGTACAAAGTTAAGAGGAATAGTGATGGTTCTGTGCTAGGGTTCAAAGGCTAGACTTGTTGCTAAGGGTTGCCTGACAATATGGTCTGGGTATGCTGAAACTTTTAGTCCAGTGGTTAAGCCTACAAGAAAGGATTATTCTTGCCTTGGTACATTCGGTTTAGTTGGTCTCACAGAGCGATTAGATGTATCAATACTTTTCTTCATGGGGTGTTGCGAGGTTTATGAGTCGACCACAGATACGAGATATCTCCAAGCCTCGTCATGTTTGTCTTGCACAAAACGTCTATGGTGCAGCTCAGGCCCCAGGAGCTTAGTTTGTGTTTACCCTCGACTCTTCCATACGGGTTTTCATGCTTCTTGTGCGAGACGATGGTTGTTCATTCTTGTTCATTCTGACCCAGGTTGTTTACTTACTTTTGTATGTAGATGACATCATGTCTTGGCGGTGATAAGGTACTTGTTAACGATATTATTATTCAGCAGGGTTTCATTTTGCTCTCAGGATTTAGGTCCTTTGCACTATTTTTTGGGGTTGCGATTGAATATTACAGTGATGGTATTTTTGTACATCGGTCGAATATGCCAAGATTTCTTTGTCTAAATTTCATATGATGAATTTGTAAGCCATGTTCTAATCCTTGTGCTTCTCCCTCGATCTTATGTCTTGCTGATAGTCCTCTTATCTCGATCCAACAACTGCCGAAGTCTTGTTGGTGCTTTGCAATACTTGACATTCACTAGGCTGATTTATGTTATGCGTCAGAAGGCCTTTTGTCGATTCAAAGAGACGGAGAGTAATGGAAGAGTTGAGGCCAAGAAAAGCAAACTCATCGCCTCTAACCCCACTAGGCTTTCTAGAAAGAGCAGCCACTGTGTACGGTGACTGCACTTCCGTCATCTACAACACCACCACCTACACGTGGTCACAGACCTACCGTCGATGTCTCCAAGTAGCCTCATCAATCGCATCGCTCGGCATCAAGAGAGGCCACGTGGTGTCTGTCATAGCCCCCAACATCCCCGCCATGTATGAGCTCCACTTCGCTGTGCCCATGTCCGGTGCTATCCTCAACAACATCAACACACGCCTCGACGCCCGTACGATCTCCGTACTCCTCCTCCACAGCGAATCAAAACTCGTCTTCGTTGATCACCTGGCTTCCTCTCTCATCCTCCAAGCTCTCTCTCTCTTCCCGCCCAATACTCAACGCCCTCAACTCGTCGTCATCACCGACGATGATGATGATGGAGGTGAGGCTCTCTCTTCCTCATCATCATCCACCGTTGATTTTTGCTGCGAGTACGAGAGTATGGTGGAGAAAGGTGATCCTGAATTCAAGTGGGACGAAGACCAACTCTCGGAGTGGGACCCGATGATATTGAACTACACTTCGGGTACAACGTCTTCTCCGAAAGGCGTGGTCCACTGTCACAGAGGGATTTTCTTCATCACCGTTACTTCTGTGTTAGATTGGGGTGTACCAAAGCAGCCTGTATATTTGTGGACCCTACCTATGTTCCACGCTAATGGATGGAGCTACCCGTGGGGAATGGCAGCCATGGGTGCGACCAACATCTGCCTTCGCAAATTCGATGGACCAATAATCTTTAATCTTATCAAAAAACATGGTGTGACTCACATGTGCGGTGCACCTGTGGTGTTGAACATGTTAACAAACTCACCCAACAATGAAAAGCTTCAAAACCCAGTTCAGATTCTCACAGCGGGGGCTCCACCACCAGCTGCTGTGTTGTTCAGGACCGAGTCGTTGGGTTTTGTGGTGAGTCATGGATACGGGTTGACTGAAACGGCTGGACTCCTTGTTTCGTGTGCGTGGAAACGAAAGTGGAATCATTTGCCAGCGAGTGAAAGAGCGAAGCTAAACTCTAGACAAGGAGTGAAGATTATTGGGATGACTGAAGTGGACGTTGTGGATGCTGAGTCAGGAGCGAGTGTGAAACGAGATGGGTTAACACTCGGTGAAGTTGTATTCAGAGGTGGGTCAGTGATGCTTGGTTATTTCAAAGACCCAGAGGGTACCTCTAAATGCATGACAGAGAATGGTTGGTTTTACACTGGCGATGTGGGAGTTATGCACCCAGATGGGTATTTGGAGATCAAAGATAGGTCCAAAGATGTGATCATAAGCGGTGGAGAGAATTTGAGCAGTGTGGAAGTTGAGTCTGTGCTTTATACACATCCAGCGATTAATGAAGCAGCTGTGGTGGCTCGGCCTGATGAGTTTTGGGGTGAGACACCTTGTGCTTTTGTGAGCTTCAAGGAAAGGTTGAAATCGAAGCCGAGTGAGAAGGAGATTATGGAGCTTTGTAGAGCTAAATTGCCGCACTATATGGTGCCTAAGACAGTGGTGTTTAAGGATGAACTGCCTAAGACTTCGACTGGGAAGATTCAGAAATTTGTGCTCAGAGACATTGCCAAGGCCATGGGCTCCTCAAGGGTGAGTAAAATGTAGAGTCAAGTTGAGTTGGCTCGCTAGAGTTTAGTCAACAACTCGTGACGTAAGGACATTGATTATTAATTTGGGTAAGATTTTCTTTAGAGGGCCGTTTGTTACGTTTCTTTAAACAACCGTTTTTAATTTTTTTGAAAATACAAATAAAAAAGTATGTAAAAATATGAATAATGATGTTTAAAAACTAAAAACATGTGTTTAAACATATACCAAACGAATTCTAAATATTAGTTATTAAGACCCATTCCGGGGTAAATGGGGGCTTTGCCTTCTACATTTTATGCAGAAAGCTATACATGATAGTTACTTTCTTAGCCGTGTATGAATGTCTTATATATCAAAATCACAACAGCTATGCATTTTTTTTTTTTGAGAAGGCACAACAGCTATACATGATAGTTACTTTCGTAGCCGTGTATGAATGTCTTATATATCAAAATCACAATCATCATCTCTGGCAATGTTATCGACAAAAGATTTTACATTTATTTTAAGCTTTGCATCTTGCAGTGGTCCCTTCCATAAATGTAGTTGCGTGCCTCAATTCTCATTCATGAGTGAAATTAAATTTCTTGCAAAACGGCCGAAATTCGAACCTCGTGGAAGGAATAAGCCATGATTTTCCTCCAAGCTCCAAAGCAAATTCAACCACAAAATTCTGTCTCCATCTTATCTTCTTACGTCAGTTTGCAATTTGTTGAGCTTATCTTCCTCAGCTTATTTACTATGGGCTACCAGTCACAATATTTTTATAATAAATTATAGATGATTAGTTGTTATTGGTTCAAATTTAAACCTACTACTGAGATTACTTTTTTACCAAAACAATAACAACCAGTAACAACTCGTCACTTAGAATTTGTTGTAAAAATGTTATGAACATAACATTTCTTATTTACTATTTACAGAGTAAAAAATAATGATATTTTGGAAAATGTTATACTTTCTCTTTAAGAATAAAATAAACTCAACCAAATATAAATACCTAAATGATAATCCATAACAGAATTTCTCTAAAAAGTAGTCATAAAAGAATATTTAGTTTACTTGTTAGGGAATATATTGAAAATGTCAATGCACTTATAATTTAGGCGAAAATGCTATTTTCGTATGTTTTGCCTTGATTTTCATTTTAGTCCACAGATTTTATTTTTACCACATTTAGTTCCTATTTAAAAAAAAGCCATCCATTTTAGTCTTTTCTGTCAATGTCCTAATGGCAAAATCCTAGATGGCAAACAGAACTATTAAAATAATAATAATAAATTTTATTTTGGCATTAAAAAATGCCACATCAACATCTAAATTTAAAAAATTAATTTATTAATTTTAACTAAATAAAAAAATTAAAAACATAATTAAAAACCAAAAATCACATGAATTGAGATCTAAGTGTATCTTCAACAAGAACAACAAGAATACAAACCCAGATTTAAGAATAAGAAGAACATTTTCCTTCATTTGACATTTTCTCTTTTTCTTTTTCTTAGAAAACAAACACAAAACACAAACCCAAAAAATTAAAATAAAACCAACACAACACACACACACACACTCTCTCTCTCTCTCTCTCTCTCTCTCTCTTGTGTAAATTCTTTGTATCTCTCTCACTCTCATTAAGCGATCCTAGCCATGGCCAACTCTCATTCACTCTCATTTTATACTTCTTTTTTTTTTTTTTTCATTCTTTCTAGATCCATTACTTGCTCTATTTGTGTTTGTATCTTTGTTTTTCTTCTTTCTTTTTAGATCCATGACTCTCTCTTTTTCTCTCTCGGTGCTTGTTTCTTTTCAAATTTGGAATTTGTGATCTTGTGTTTATGTTCAAATATTAGCAATTGATGGGTGTGGCCATGGGTCTCGGCCATGGGGTTTGGCCATGGGATTTGACCATAAGATAGAGAGAGTTGACGATGCCCAAGCTGAGAAGGACCAAATTGGCCAGGCTCTCTCTTTCATCAACAGCAGCACCCTTGATGACGACGAATCCACCACAGTCAATCGCTCTCCTTCCTCGCCGTTCACCGCCACAAGCCACCATCAAGGTGGTATACTTGCTCTCTCCCTCCATCTCTAGTCTTTACTTTTCTTGAACTCACCCACTCAATCTCCCTTCTTCGATCTGTGATGGTGTGAGGGTTTGGGTTGTTTGATGGTTAATATATCTGAGCTATGGTTGAAATTGGTTTTAGGGTTTGGTTGTGATGGATTTGGGTTCGGTATTGGTGGATCTAAGGAAGAAGAACAAGAAAAGGAATGGAGATTTTGGGTATGGCCTGTTATGGGTCTTTGATGATTTTTTTAGGTTTGAGAAAATGGGGGCTTTGGGATTTATGAATTTGTATTTGAGTTAAATTTTTTGGGTTTTTTTTGTGTGTTTGTTTCCTAAGAAAATATAGGTTTATGGGTTTGTTGGAGATTGGTTTGTTTACTAGGTTTATGGGTTTGATTTGCTGGAGAATTCGGTGTTGTATGGCTGATTGGTTAATCAATTATGGACTTTGTGAAAATCATGTGGATTAGTGATTTGCTGGAGAATTCAGTGTTGAATGGTTGTTTGTTGGTTTTTTTTTTTTTTTTTTTAATTATTTATGGGTTTGTATTCTAAGATCTGGGTTTGTGTTCTTGTTCAAGACACACTTAGATCTCAATTCATGTGATGTGAACTGATTTTTGGTGATTAATTATATTTTTTATTTTTTTTATTTAGTTAAAATTAATAAATTAATTTTTTAAATTCAGATGCTAACGTGGCATTTTTTAATGCCAAAATAAAATTTATTATTATTATTTTAATAGTTTCGTCTGCCACCTAGGATTTTGCTATTAGAGCACTGACGGAAAAGACTAAAATGGATAGCGTTTTTCTAAATAGGGACTAAATGTGATAAAAATAAAATGTAGAGACCAAAATGGGAATCAGGGCAAAACATGGGGATGAAAAGGGCATTTCTGCCTATAATTTATTAGACTCATCACATGTGCTTTGTGCGTGCAATAATATTCTTTTATTTATTTATTTGTTTTTTTGTTTTTTTAGTGTTATTGTAAGCAAGCAAATTGTACCACAGCCCAAGAAAGATCCAAGTAGTGGTTCAACAAGCCCACTACAATAGATTTGTTAGAGAATAGGTTGAATACTAATCACTTAATTAGTTAAGATTAGTTACAATGAATTAGTATGTCAATTATATATCCAAGACTACGAATCGTGGAGATAAAAAGAATCCTTGGACAAGCCCAAGAATGGATAGTTGTATATATGAGTGTTTCTCTTCTTTTGGTTATAAAGTTCTTTCTCTCTCTCTCTCCGAATCCCTTTCATAGGGATCTTCATTTTCCTTTTATATTTACAAATAAATTATCCGAGTCCTACACCTAGAGGGCTAAGATTGTATTCCCAGGTCTTCTGTCTCATCCGGAACATACTAGTAAGCTTCTACCTTGCAATCTGAGCTGAGCCACCACTATTCATGGTCATTTCCTAATTAATGTGGCCAGAGGAGTAGTTGTCTTGCATTTAATGCGGAGGGGATAGCTTCCACACTCTTCTCCTTTCGTCCTCTTCGTAACCTGTGCCAAGTCTACTTTCTTCCCTCAGTGGTGTTTTAACTTTATGTTCTTCTCATGGTTACTGCTCGTCCCCAAGGTCAACGGGTGCTCGTCCTGGAGTTATCCAATGCTCGTCCCCGAGGTCCGAGGTGTATCCTCGGAAATCATCTAGGCCGTCCTTTTAAATGGGATTAGGGATCCTCGTCCACACAGTTATAATATTTAAAATAAATAACCTTGTGTTTTTTTTTTTTTTTAAGAAAGATACATGGTAACGTGGAATAATATTTAAAAATGAGATATAGATAGTGTCCTATTAGGCCAAATGGAGAAGATAAAGGAAAAAACTTAAAACTTAGGAACAGTAAATTACTATTTTAACATGTTTTTTTAATTCAAAATGATTTAACTAAAAGATATGGGTATTTTAGAGAGTTTAAGAATTTGTGTGAGGGTATTTTAATACGAAAACTGTTGAAAACCAATAGGGAATCTTGTTATTAATAGTATAGAAATAAGTATAAATACCTTTTCAAGAAAAAAAAAAGTATAAATAATTCATTTAAAAACTTATGGAAAAAAAAACTTTGAAATGGAAATAATTGAAATAAATCATGGAAGTCTAAGACCAAAATTTTAAACTATTTATAAATATATATTTTAAAAATGAGATAAATAAGTTATTTGGAGTACATGAAAAAAAAAAAAAAAAACCCAATTTTTTTTTAGAGTCCTTTCGAATTGAATGAGTTATAAAGAATCTACTAGATTTACTAGGTTCAATCCCTGCTTACACCAAAAACTGATTGGTGTCTTGGTCTGATGATAAAGAGCTATCATTAGGAGTAGGGCTGTCTAGATCCGACTGTAGCTCGACAACCTGGCCAAACCACCCGACGTCGACCCAATTCCAGCCCAAACCAAAGGTCTAGTCAGTTAGCAGCGGGTTTCCATTCTCAAAAACCGACACCGGCGGGTCGAGTGGCCGGTTTGCATCTCCAAAACCCAAGTAACCCGAACCTGACCGGAGCTATTAAAAAATCCTGCCAAATCCTGCAAAAACAAGCTAGATCCGACGAGATCTCGATTAGATCTGGTGAGAGCTCGACCAGATCCGGCTAGATTTGGTGGGATTTAGCTCGATCTAGCCAAATCGCAATAATTTTTAGCTATAAAAATGCAGATTCCAGCAATAAAATGCAGATTCCGACAAAATTTCTAGATTCCAATGACACTTTTTTTTTTTTTTTTTTTTTTTTCTAGATTTCGATACGCTTTTTTATTCCGGTGATTGCCCGGCCCGATCGACGCTAACCCTTACCCGAAACCGACTTGACCGATTTTTCTGGCGATCGGTTTTGGGTTCCTCCACCCTCCACCCGATGCTGGTGGGTCGAGTCCGGGTTGGGTCCAAAACCGATCCAGCCCGACCCGTGGACAACCCTAATCAGGAGCGGACGCCATAGATTAAAACTCTAAAAAATATATATATATATATAAAAATATATATATATATATATATATAGAGGACGTTTGGATACGCGTTGCGTTTCCTGCGTCCCGTTTCCTGCGTTTTCACCTCTTTTTTTTCTTTTCTTTTTTTTTTTTTTCAGCGCTCATTTCAGGGGACAGCGGCTACTGTTCATGCACTGTGCATGAACAGTAACCGCAACTTTTGACTTTTCCCATGGTGAACAGTGCATCGTGCACTGTTCATGGACCCACAAATTCCACTTTTCAGCAACTTTTTCATTAAAAATGGGTCCCACGGTACTATTCACACATTTAAAAATTATTTTGCTACAGTGTTTTCAGTTTTCAGTTTTCAGTTTCAGCAAAATAAGTTCTATCCAAACGGACCCATAGTATATATATAAAAGAAAAGTGGTGTCCCAATCATATTGGCAAAAACCAACTCTAGCCTTTCAAAATCACAATTGCTATCTGCCAATGTGTCGACCAAAGATCATAAATAATTTTAAGCTTTGCAGTTGACTCTTTTGCAAAGGGGTAATTACGTGTCATTCATGAGTGAAATTAATTTACTTGAAAAATAATATGAACAATTATCAAATGTTGTGGAAGAAATATGCCACGAATTGGCCAAAATCCAAATTGAACCACAAAATTCTTTGTTTTCCTCTTTCATTTTTACATTAGTTTGGATTTGGATGAGCTTATTTTCGTCAACTTATTTACTGTGTAAAAACATAATGATATTTTGGAAAACATTATACACCATCTTCTGGGACAAAATTAAACTCAACCAAATAGCTCATTATTATACATCCTCTTCTAGGTTTAGTTTTGATCCCCCAAATTTAAAAGTTAGTTTCAGTCCTAAAATTTTGAAAATATGCCCACACTAGTAAGTAGTTACGGTTTAGGCTATCTTTGATCTATACCCCAATCCAACCTGATCTACTCAAATTGAAAAATCCTTGACTTAATATAACACAACCCATGATATCTATAAAAACCAATTTAATCCAACCTATTGGGTTCGTTTTTGTTGAGTTGGGTAATTAAGTTTAGGCAATTTTGTGAGACCTAATAAAGAAAAGAGTTTGGCTTACTTCCAGTACTTTTTTAATTGGAGGTATCCTTTTGTTTTAAATACACAACAGCAAGTGATAGTGGATTTTAATATCTATCTTTTATTTAGTTAGTGAATGATGTGGCAGTTTTTCGTTAAAATAAAAGGAAATTCCAGTTAAAAAAGTAATGAAGGTAAGCCAAACCCTAAAGAAAAAAGGATTTTCATACAACTATTTAAGCCCATTTTTCAATAAATGCTTATAATTTACACAATCAAGCCTATATTCCCACTTCATTAAGAGTAATGCTCAAAATACCTAAATAAATCAAAAAAATAAAGTTGATTTGAGTTTTTACATTCAAAAAAAAAAAAAAAAAAATCAAATCATCAAATTTAAAATACATTTTTTTTTAACTACTAATTTACTTGGGCTGAAAATCTTGACAATCAAAGCTTTCAATTTTTTTTTTTTTTTTTTTAATTTTAAAACCCAACCCAATTACCATCATCCCTTGAAATCCCAATCCAGATACTAAGTTGGGTTGGGTTCTTGTATTGAATGCACAAACATACCTCTTACATTGAAGGAAGCAGAACGGGTTGGGCTGGCCCCGGTCCAATCCATAACGTTAGGCCCGGGTCTTAGGTTAAAGTAGGGTTTCTTCTCATCTCAGCACTTCCGCATTGCAAAACTCTCATCGTTGCCGCCTGCTGTGAGACTGCGACTCTCTCTCTCTCTCTCTCAAACAGGTGAGTTTCTTCTTTTTCTCTCTCTACATACATACCAGTATAGCCATGAATCTCTTTCTAAAGCTTTTTATGTTTTAATACTGTATTTGATGTGTATAGAAAAAAATAAACAAAAAAAATGGCGGATGTTGTGGTTGCTCAACCAGCTCCTGAGAAGCCTATCACCCAAGATGCAATTCTACCCCACAACGATGTCAAGCTCTTCAATCGCTGGACCTTTGAGGACGTTCAGGTTTTTTTTTTTTGTTTTAATCGTACTATGTTTCTTGATTTGCTAAAGTTTGTTTCTCAGATTTGAGTTGCCTATGTACAATTGTACTTGTTGTTTGGTTCTAATGATGCAATAACTATATTTCACTTTAAATTGACTAGATTTTCACTGTATTATTTATATATTATGATGGGTGTTGAAAGTTTTAATGTATTGCTAGTTTTTGAGGGTCTCATATAATGGTTTTTGGCTAAGCATATTATTAACTTTATTTGCCTCTACAAGTGTAAAAACTTGTAGATCTTTCGGTCTCTGGTCATACTTGATGTCCCATTTTTGCCTATTCACTATCTTCCCACCGTGAAATATGAAAATTGCCATTTCTTTCATCCTTTGCATGAGTGTAAAGAGAATACCAAGGGTTGAAAATGAGACTTCACACCAGTGGCCTTAATAGCAATCCCCAGACACGATTTGTGTTTATTCTTTTCTTTTATCTTTCTTGTAATGTGTGTTATGAAATATATTTTTAGTACATAGTAAATTATCAAAAGAAAACAAAATTAAGTTGGGTAGGGAGATTTGAACCCACACCAGGAAATGGCATTTGATCTAGAGGTCATTGTATATAATTTATGATTCACCTGTCACTAATTTGTTTGTGCATGTACTGTTGTTTAGTATCTTTAAATTTTGTTTTTATGATTTGGTATGTTATGTTATACCTGTTGGCTGAAATTCTTGTTCTTAATTGAAAGAAAATGCCCACCTATTTTGTGACCCTTGTGTTTGATAAGCGACCAGAGGTCTGCTTGCAATTGGGCTTGAGAGGGGTTGCTTCCCAATTTGGTCTTTACATAATGTATGTTTGGCCATAACTCAAATATGGTCATTATATGGTCTGCAGTTTTTCTTTTTCTTTTTTTTTTTTTCTTTTTGGTATCTATAATTTTTGAAAATAAGGAAAATCCTATCAAACCTGTTTGCCGTGCCCTCTTTTTTCCTGATGACATTGGGAAAAGTAATATAATGTGGTTGCAAGCCACGAAAATTAGGAACTTAGTCCTTTGTGTGGTACTAAAAAGAGCCACTAGAATTCAAATCTATCAACCCAAAAATCATTGAATTTCGTTCAGAAAGTAAAATTTTCATATTTTCTTGGATTTTGATGTGATTCTGTTTTTTGTGGTGGATTTCACTAGATGTCCACTAATTTCCAATAATACCTGTGTCTTCCTTTATGCTTCTCAGCAATTGCCCTGCATCCTCCCTTTGTTGTTGTGTGCTTTGATTATCATGTCACCCCCTCCCCCCCTAAGATTTTGCATGATGTTGATGTTTATAAGATGTACATAGGTACAAGTACTGATGAAACATGACCCGCCTGCCTTTTCTGTGATAACAGCTAAAATCTATATTAAATGTTTTTTTCTTCTTCAAATCTGATTGACAGTCATTGTTTTCAAAACAATGCTTGGGTGATTCGCTTACAATTAGAAACAACTGTACTGCCCATGTTCACTGTTTTATGACTGTTGGTTTAACTACAGTCCCTTGAAATTTTGACTTGTTACTTAGAATTGTAGGTTATCGAGAAAGGATTTATGCCTGGACTGTCATATTATGGAATGAAATTAGGAAAATTGATTATAGCTTATTGATAGTTAGATTTGTGAAAATGCATTGGCATCACTGGCAATTCTGTGGCTTGCACTGCTGTTGCTGTGGTTTTTTACTTGGTGTTAAAAGTTGGTCTTTTTTGTAGGTTAACTTTTTTTGTTGATCTTATAACACAGTTCCTGTAATATTTGACTGAATACCTGAGTTCCTTGGTGTGCTGTCATAGACTGATATTGTTCTGTGAAAATATTTAATTGTATCTTGGTAATGGAACAAATGAGTGATGGTAATACTGGTCATTAGAATCATTCAGTGGAATCTCGCCTAATGCTTTCTATTGATCTTATATTATATGCTTTGTAGGTTAGTGACATATCTTTGAGTGATTACGTAGGCGTGGTTGCTGCCAAGCATGCAACCTACGTCCCGCATACATCTGGGAGGTACTCAGTCAAGCGTTTCAGGAAAGCCCAGTGCCCAATTGTGGAGAGGCTTACAAACTCTCTGATGATGCATGGGCGAAATAATGGGAAAAAGCTGATGGCAGTGAGGATTATAAAGCATGCAATGGAGATTATTCACTTGCTGACAGACCTTAATCCCATCCAAGTTATTGTTGATGCTGTGGTCAATAGGTATACAAATGAGAATGAAGCAATTTATTTGGTCCAGATTGTGATCTTTTTATAGTTTCTGGCATTATATCCTGTATTTACTTTTTAGTACTTTTGTTATATCAGTGGACCAAGGGAAGATGCTACTCGTATTGGCTCAGCTGGAGTTGTCAGGCGTCAGGCTGTGGATATTTCTCCACTTCGACGTGTGAATCAGGCTATCTATCTCCTTACTACAGGTGCTCGTGAATCTGCTTTTAGGAACATCAAGACAATTGCAGAATGTTTGGCTGATGAACTTATTAATGCTGCAAAGGGATCATCAAACAGGTAACCGAGGCCTAGATTATCTACTCTTTACGCATACATCTAATGATATCTTGGGGGATTTATTACTATCTGCAGTGTTGTAGAATATCTCTTGTTTTGTTGCCTCCCTGATGTTCCTCACCATACTTTCGTATATTTATGGTTTTAATCACTGATGGTTTTAATCACTTATGTTTCAGTTATGCCATTAAAAAGAAGGATGAGATTGAGAGAGTTGCAAAGGCAAACCGATGAGGGTCTAGACTAAACGCTAGACAAAAACTAAGTTCTAAATGTTACAATTTGTTCATGGTTGCCAACCTAAAAATATAGACTTTATAGGCTGCATCCCCAATCTTCTCATTTTCTAGCTATCATTCATGATTATCTTCTATAAAATATTTAAATGTCAAGTTTTTATTTTATTAACATCTGATTAACACAAAATTTTGTAATACATACATATTAGAAGAATGAGAATTTATGATCCAACTATAAAATTTTTAAATATTTATTTATTAAAAAGTTATTGAGTGGTGTAATATGAAAATAATTAACACCAAGTGTAACTTAATTTCATCACACACATATATAGTGTTATTAAAAAAAAATAAAAATTATTTTCAACAAAAAACAAATTACAACTAAAAGAAGAAATTCGATGGCGGAAAGAATTGCAAAACTATTTCACAAGTTAGCACATACTCAAATAGATGCGAATCCCATGTGGAAATACTGATTGGCGAGATGGCAGTAGCGCTAAGTGAAAAACGCATAATTACTCTCAATATGATTTGTCTGTTCATTAATTGAATATATCATTTTGAGAAATTTAAATAACACTTTGTTTATCACAATAAATCAAAGTTACTCCAAAAATAAGGACTCCCATGTCCTTGAGAAGAGAGCGCAACCAAACGAGTTCAAAAATGGTGTTAGCCAAGCATGGTATTTAACCTCAATAATAGATCAGGAAACAGCAATTTGCTTATTCACCCACCATGAAATCAATGCATCCCCTAGCAAGTAGTAATATTCAGTGGTGGAACAACGATAAGTGAGGTTTCCTAACTAATCAGCATCAAAATAGGCACATTGTACTAAACCATTGGTTGATGAAGAGAAGAAAAGCCTACGAAAATTGTGTGCCATTTTGATCATAGTGTAGGATGTAGAAAACAATAGCAAAGTGAACAGAGCATGGGGAAGGCAGAAACTGACTATTGAGGTGCACAACATAAGAAATGTAAAGACGGGTGACTGTTAAGTACACAAGACTATACTGCCAACTAATTTTCTATAGAGATTAACATCAAGAAGAATCTCGCCATCCGTGACAAGAAGCTTGATATTGGAATTAACATGTGTGTCACTGTCACAAGCTTACAATCAATGAGCCTCACACAAAAGATGTGATCATAGACATATTTTTCTTAAGAGAGATGATAGCAGCCGTCATCAGAATAGGTGATCTCGAGACCAAAAAAGTCCGCTAAGAGTGCCTAGATCTTTCATGTCGAAGTGGTGGCTGAGTGATCATTTAAGTTCCTCAATTCGTACAAGATCAACTCCATTAATAATGATGCCATCAACATATAATAGTAAAGGAGTAACACCCTTATCTGCGAGATGGAGAAAGCAGGTTGAGTCATTAGGATTAGAGGAGTTTGAGCTATGAAATTGTAGCACTGAATTTGGTAAACCAAGCCAAAGGGATTTGAGGCCATAAAAGGATTTGCAAAGATGACAGATGATATGAGGTGGGAGCTAACACTAGTGTTTAAACATTAAAAAATATATTTGTGGACGACTAAATTTCTCGTTCGAAATAAATCAAACAAGTAAAATAGTTTCACAAATGCAAATTTGTATTGATGATTGTGTGGTTCAATTCTCTGTAATTACAAAAGAGTGATCCTTTGATTCGATCTCCTTAAAAGACTTGTTGATTGGATTTGTGGTAATGTGATTTTGCCTTGAACACAAAATATCCTTCAATTTGGTTGAGAGATGGATTGAAGATTGCTGAAACGGAATTACAATGAATCTCTGGCTATAAGCTTGTTAGAAATCCTTTGTTCTTCACGTTCTTCGTGTTCTTCGTGTGTTCTTCGTTTTCGAAGGTTTGTGGTGGAAGTTCTTCGGGGCTTTAAAGGCTTGAATCCGTAGAGCTTCACTGATTTGTGATTTGTTGATGTTTCTGAAGACTTTTGAGCTTGATTCCAGCAAACTTTAGGATCTAGGCAGATAGTTTGGATGATTCTGCTTTGAGTGTTCTTCGGTTTTGAGGTTGAAGTTCTTGAAGGCTTTGAGGCTTGATTCCTGCAGAGCTTCTGTACTTCTGATGCTTCTGAATCTTCTCTGATGCTGCTTGTGCTTCAGATGACTTCGTCCTTCTCAAATGCCTTAGGAAGGCTTCTATTTATAGGAGTTTGGGAGTGGGTGAGCGACACGTGGCGGAGTCTGATTGGTGACACATGTCACAGCCTGATTGGTCCGCCTATGTCATTGCTTACACGCACTGGACTGCTTGTGTCATTGCTTACACGCGCTAGACTGCTTGTGTCATCGCTTACACACGCTGATGTGTGATTGGTTTTTGCATGACACTTGGCAAATTTCTGTTGGTTTCTGAGTAGTGATAGCAAAACCTAGCAGCAATACGTGACGCTTTGTAGTTGGCTGTATTTTGTGGACTTGGTAGTGTGACGTGTCAGCTTGTGATAGGTTGGGAATTTTCCCTCTCTACAAATGCCCCCTCGAGACTCGTTCACGCATACAATTTCGGAGTGTGGTGTGGGAATGAGTTTCGAAAACGGAATTTTACGCTTGACTCTTCAAGTGAAATAGTTGAAGGTGGTGGAGCTTTCAGCAGGATGAGATAATTTTCGAAGAGTAGACCCACCCATATGAAAGGCTTCGATGAGACCGAAAAGGGGTCTGTGAGTATTTGAATATACTTGCGTGACCGAGCCTTCTCAGCAGAGGTTAAGTTGAAGTAATTTCAGAAGAGTGTTTTGGTACTTTAGAGTGGGTTGGTGAGGCTGAAAGTTATTTGCAAGAAGTTGGATATACTTGCAAGATTGAATCATTTCAGCAGAGGTTAAGCTGAGGTAATTTCAGAAGAGTATTTGGATCGTTGGCGGCGATCACAGGGTGTAGAAGATGGGGAAGATGCGAGAATGGTGGCTGGGTACAGCATGCAGAGTCATAGGGCTGGCCTTGCATTTTTAAGAAGTCCAGGCGAAGTAATTTCTGAAAAATATACTTTGGATTACGGCGAGGACATGTGCGAAAGTGGTTGAATGCGCATGTGTCATTTTTTCACTCAGGTTAAGTTGAGGTAATTTCAGAAGCTTATGGATTCTAGGGATGCTGATGTTGGTGGTGAAGAAGACGGGGATGAAGCAAAGCGAATGGGTGAAACATACGCCACCATGGCGCTGGCCCTGTATGTTGGGGACCCTTTGGTGTAGATGTTTTTGGGAAGTACACCTTGGGATACGGGACTGACTGCATGCTGAATGAGGTCCGACGGCAAGTCGTAGAATGTGCCTGTGTGATGGGACCATGCCGACGGACATTAAGTTGAAGTAATTTCAGAAGTATATTTTTTGAAATTCTTCAAGCTGATTTTAAGTTGGAGTAATTCCAGAAAGTGTGTTTTGAGGTACCAGCGACGATGACTTTTGGGTCTCACACTGGAGGGGACATGGAATAAGGCTTTGGTGACCATTTACCGGCACCAAAGGTTGATTTCTGATGAGCTGGTGCCTTGGAGGTTGTCGTAAGTGTTGGATGAAAGACAATTTGTAGGACACCTAAACACTTTTTACCACCTTCACCTAATGCCGCTTGTTGGAAAAGCACAGTAGACGAAAGATGGAGCTAACTTGTGATCCTGGTTTTAGACACCAGCCAAGTTGCTATTTGTTCTGAACCGCTGCTTCTGCTGGAAGACCAAGCAATTAGAGAGAGACTACGGGATCCCTGAGCTTAGAAACATGTGTCTCTGCTGTACTTAGATTTCCTGGTCAACCAAGTCCGAGGAAGCATGGAACGGCAACACCGGCCTTGTTATGAGTAATTTTATGGCCAAATGAGGTCGTTAAGTGGAGAAATGAAGTTTGTTTGGATCTCAAAACTACAATGATGTTGTGAAAAGGGTTTCTACTGAACCATGAGAGGGTTGATTTCAAACTGATTATGAAGCAATATTGGTTGCTGAGTGTTGAGAATAATGAGGCTACAGTGAGAAATGGCTGTGAGAATGAGGACTTGAAAATTTGAAAGAAGCAAATCTTCATTTCATGATTCAGTGTGTTTTTCTTGATGAGTTTTCGAGGAATCCGACCCTTCTATTTATAGCGGAAAGATGAAGAATGGTAGATGGGTAGTTGAGAATGGCGGATGAGAATTTTTGGTGAGAATGGTAGGCACCGAACGATAATGGCAGGTGAGACTAGTAAGGGACGAGAATGGTAGGTGGAAGACTAGTAGGGAAAGAGAATGGTAGATGGGAGACCGGTAGGCACCGAACGAGAATGGTAAGCTGAAGTAGTGACCCAATGTAATTTCAAGTTTAAGACACACTTGTGAGAGTTCATCTGTTCTTTAAAAGGAAGCCTTGATAAAGTCTGAAGGATAACCCTAAAGGGATCCAAACTAAATGGATAAATCTCATATTTTGATCTTGGGAGCTTAAGTTTTGGACACTGCTAGTACTTCGAAGAAGTGTGTCACATAGGTGGTTTCCAAGTCGCGAAAAACTGAGCAAGACAAGTCTGACTTGAAAATCTTGACTTTGGGTCGACTTCAACACAAAAGACAACTACCTTGGAATTGAGTCATTTGTGCAATTTTCGAGTCTCAAATGATGGAACGGACTCCAAAATTGGAATGTACGCGAAAAATTGAGCAAGACAGGTCCTTCTTAAAAAATTTGACTTTTGGTCAAGATTTATGCAAAAGTCAACTTTCTGGAAATTGGAGGTTTGCCCAATTTCCGAGCTTCAAATGAAGAAACGGATCCCAAAATCGGGATGTACTCGAAAAACTGAGTGGGACAGGTCCGTTTTGAAAATTTTGACTTTTTGGTCAAAGTCAAAGGTCCAATTTGCTCAAAGCATTTTCTCTCTCTTTTTTAAAAAAAAAATTTTTTTTCAGGCGGTTCGGACCGAGTTAGGTGAACCGGGTCGGCCTGGAAAAACGGGTCAGACCGTAGTGGGAGATGACGTCATCAGTGACGTCATAACGCTGGAGGTGGCGCGTGTTGGCACGTGAAACTGAGGCGGGGATCTCCGAAGCATCTGGTGGCGCGTGGCGGCGCGTGGAAGCTCTTTTGGTCCCAAAATTTTTGGGTTTTGTCGATATAAGGCCGTAGAAGACCATGGTATTTTCAGTTTTCTAAAATTGTGGGCAGATTTGCACAAATTTGAAGGACTAAGCCGTTGGTCATCGCGAGTTTGTGGCAGCGCGTGGAGGCGCGTCACGGCTCCGTTGTCGATGATATTTCTGGGTTTTGTACATCGAGGGCCGCTGGATCGAGTGGTGGCACTGGTTTTGTAAAAATTTTCTCAGATTTGTGCATATTTGAAATAGAAACTCGCGGGACGTTGGGAATTTGTGGCCTCGCATGGTTGGGCATCTGGGCCTGGATTTTTCAGGTTTGGTGGATCGAAGGCCGTAGAAGACTCCTGTGATGTCGGTTTTGTGGATTTATGGTCTTCGACGGCTCTGACAGTATTTGACATTGGTAAATCAGCAAGTGTTTTTGCTTTCAAGGAATATGTGAGCTAGATCTTCATCCCAGGTCTAGTGCAATATTTTCTTTCTGACAACATGATCCATTTATGAGCTTTTACCTCTGATTTTTCAAGGTTGTTACGTCACCCTTTGAAAATATGGTACTTTAACTTTTTACACATGTTTTTCCTTTTGTCTGTTAGCTTCTAAAGATCCCTATATAAAGCCACCCGGAGCATGCACTAATTTGTACATGCGTAATCTCTAGTAACAGAATACTCTGTGTAGTCTCCCGTAACATAATACTCTGTGTAGAGAAACCATGCCTTTTTTTTTTTTTTTTTTCACAGGTATCATGATGCTCTTTTTTAAGGATTCGAAGATTGGTCAAGAACCAGCCTTGTTTATTTGTAAGAGGAAAGATGGCAAGGATGCGAAGGCTACGACTTTGATTGTTCGTCCGCCCATAGTTGGAAGATTTTCAGAGAGATGGGGTCGTAACTCTTATCCTCTCAATTTGCCGAAATGGTCACAAGTCGTTCCTTCTGATGGCAGCTCTAACTTGGAGACAACTATCCTTCTTGCTTCGCATCACAAAAATGTTGCTAAATCAAAGCCCTACAACACTTTGGGACGAGAGATAATTGCAAAACGTGCCGATTGGGATTTTTCCTTTAGCGTGAACGGAGGGTTTTCCTACTTCTCCCTTTATTGGGATTGGCTAGAAGATGTGCTCGGTCGGTGTAAACAACTCCTTGATGCGACCCACCTCTACAGTGCTGTCTTTGCCTCCTTGTTCACATACGATTATGATGAGAACCTCATGAAAGCATTTTATGAGTGTTGGAGTCCGTCAACCAATACCCTCCATACCTCAATTAGGGAAATTTCCATCACACCATGGGATCTTTCCATTCTCGGTGGACTTCCTTGCACAGGTGTATTTTATGACGAAGTAGTACCCAATGCGCAAGAGCTGGATGGAATCAATGACCAAGGACGACCCTATCTGCCGTACAGCTGTCGCTACCTATTCTTGGCGTATCATCACCTTCAAAACCAGCTGAAGAGACAAGGAAAAGTAAGTGTTCGTGACTGGATTACTTTTTGGTATAGAAGAAATAGCAAGTACCCGGCTCCTAGAAAACCAGCGAGACGGACAACCATTCCCAAGTATAGTCAGAATCCCTTGGGCGAGATAAACGAGCATGGGCCATGGTCTGATAAAGAACACGGGGTCTTTACGGATCTTCAAGTTGAAGGTGACTTAAAGGAGGAGACTTACTTATCGGTGCTTCTTTCCTGTTGGCTGTGCATATTTGTCTTTCCTATCAAAGATCAAAATAGCATCCGTCCAGGCACTTTCAAGATCGCAAGTTCCATAGCTAATGGTCGTTCATTCGGCCTTGCTCCCCTAGTATTGGCTAGCATTTATCGTGGACATAATACCATTTCTTCCTCTCCTACTTCGAGCAAGTCTGGAGCTAGTTTTGCCATCCATTTTGTTTATGCCTGGGTAAGTCATTTCTTCAGAAGCAATCGCATGACCCATGATAAACCATCTGATGCTTTGATGACTAAATATTCTGATGTAGGCTACGCCTCTCCATTCAATGAATTCTCTGCATGCAAGCACATACTAACCGCCACCAACTTTCTTTGGCACCGAACTGCTTTCAAGAAAAGCTATGACCAAACTTTTATCAACAATGATCACTTATCCATTTAGAAGTTTGACTACTTTATGAGCCTTCGCTCGGGGTACTTGTCACTTCGATGTGAAGATCAACACATTGTAGAAGCATATAGTCCTCACAGATTCAGTCGGCGTTTTGGATTTCATCAAGACATTCCAAGTGATTTGAAGGAAGAAATTCATACAGGCTCTTTAAAAGACCTATACCAATTCTACCAATCTTTCACTCGCTGCAACACAGATTCTAAGGTACTCATTTCAGCTTTTGCCACAGACTTTGGAAGACGGGTCAGACATAGCTACAAACAATGGTGGGAAGGAGTTTGTGGAAATGATTTTACCAAAGGAACAGATCTTTTCTAGCTGACATCGCCTCCTTCCATGTTAAGGGAAAGAGGGAACTACAAGACCCATACATTCCACAGCCTTTGTCAGAGTTTGCACGACGTCATTTTGAAGATGATAATCATTCAAAAGACTCATCTCGACATATCAGAGTTGCTCGGAGTCAAGGCACCAAAGGTCCATTTGTTGTACTAGTTAGGGATGCCATTAAAATTTCTAAAGAAGAGGTGTGTAATGACCTAGGCTATAATTGGAAACATTTGAAGAGTCCAATGAAGGGTGTTGATGCAGAGAATTCTATTAATCATGCGCATCTTCTTACAAATAGTGAGTCTTCTATCTCAAAGCCATCTGCGAAGAGTCCGAATCTCAGGAGGTGTAAGTTTGCTGATGTTGGTACGTCGTCCAAATTTCCGATTGAGACAGAAAGGGCACCTCTCCCATCCCTGCAACCAACTAAACCTCCGGAAGTCTCCGTGTTTCAGGCCAAGGCGTATGTTTCTTCCATGCGTAGGAAAGGGGCTTCTATTCTGGGAGATGTTCTTCTAAACATGCTTTCGAATCTTTCTGTAGATAACATCCTCCCACAAGCTAAAGTACATGAAATTTATAGTGGGGTTGAAAGTCTTGGAGTGGACCCTCAACACTTGCGCGAAAATGTTGACAAGTATTGCGAGGGTATTGCAGACTATTTGAAGATGAAAGAATCTCTGAACAAACGACCAAGTCCTGTTATCTTAATTCGACGCGAGACTGAAGTTGAATTCCTCCTTTCTGAAGCATCGCATAAGAAAGCATCTTTGAAGATCGAGCTTGATACTGTTAGATTGAGGATGGCTGACCTGAAACCGAGCTCGTTCAATTAGAGCAATCATTGTCTCAAATTGGAACTCATCAAGTTGAATAAGACGATGTTGTGCAAGCCTTAGAAGAACAACTTGAAGAAGTCAAATCTGCCCCTGTTCTTGAAGAGCAGGACATGGAGGCTTTAGAGAAGATACGAGCCCTTTTGGAAGATGATCGTTCTAGTTTGAAAGACTTGAAATGGATGTTGTAATCTTTTTGTTTTAACTCCCTTCATACGTGTCATCATGCTTTCCCCTGTTTAGTTTTTCTTTTGTCAATCAATAAAGAAGACTTTATTCTTTGCTCCTTCATTTTTTCATGTGACTGAACTTAGTGACAAGTACTAAGCTGCCTACGTACCCCGGAGAGGGATCAAGTCATCACGTAGTTCAACAGATTTTTTTTTTCATGTGTTTTTGCAAAAAGGAGGGCGCAGTGTGTAATAGTGGGTATCACCACTAATCGAACCCGAGACCTCGGCCTCAAGGGCGACATAGGCATCCAACCACTATGCCACACTCGCAATTGGTGACATAGAGTGGGATTAATTTCTCCTTATTGGTACGCTTTCAAGGGTAATGGGAAGACATCATGTACTCTTGTAGCGCTATAGTGGGCAGTTTAAACTCTTACCAAAGAGCAATCCTCGATTTTCAAGTGTAGAGGTGTTGCAAGAACTTCCCATTGATAGGATTGATTCTTGCATCATCATTGTCAATTGGCTTGTAAGCTCTAATGGTGTTTGCCCCCTGCCTGAGAGTTGGAAGTACATCATAAGTAACGGTCACATGGTTTGACCCGACAACTTCATGAAGTCTAGATCAATCTTGTTTTCTTTGGCAAGCTTCATGATTTGTTCTTTAAAGACAAAGCATTTTTGGATTGGGTGGCCAATAATGCGATGATATTTGCAGTAGTTAGGGTCATCAACTTTCCCTATGTCTTCTGGTCGCCTACATTCTGGCAATTCAATCAGTTTCAATTGCAGTAGTTGTTCTAAGATGTTTGACACATCTTCATCAGGGAATGGATATGCTTTTTGCTCACGTTCCTTAAAAGTTAGGCGACGCACTTCGTTCTTTTGCCATCCTTCAAGCTGTTTTTCATTTGCCTTCACTCCTCTTCTTGGAACCTTGACCTCGGCAGTGTTAACAACCATTGAGTCTTTGAGATTGCTTTTTGCATTCCTGTCATTCTTCCTTACTTCCTTTCTGCTTTCCTCAAGTATAGGAAGGTTTGTACTTCCATGGCTAAAGATACTCAATTCCATGTCATGCGCACGAGTTGCTAACTCTTCAAATGTTCGGGGCTTTATCCCTTGAAGGATGTAAAAAAGTCCCCAATGCATGCCTTGGATGCACATCTCTACAGCAGATATTTCAGAAAGTCTATCCTTGCAATCAAGACTCAAAGAACGCCACCGATTGATATAATCAACGACGGGCTCATCTTTCCACTGTTTGGTATTAGTAAGCTCCATCATGCCTACCATGCGCCGTGTGCTATAGAATCGGTTAAGGAACTCCTTTTCAAGTTGTTCCCAATTATCGATTGACTCGGGTTCTAAGTCTGTATACCAATCAAAGGCATTCCCCTTTAGTGAACGGACAAACTGCTTTACAAAAAGGCCTCCTTGAGTCCCTGCATTCTCACAAGTTTCTACAAAGTGGGCAATGTGTTGCTTAGGATTTCCTTTGCCATCAAACTGTAAGAACTTGGGGGGTTGATACCCATTTGGCATTTTCATGTTGTCGATGCGCTTTGTGTAGGGTTTTGAATATGTGAGAGAACTTGTAGAAGAACCTCCATATTGTGCTCGAATGGTATTTGTTATCATGTTTTGTAATTGTTGGACTGACAACGAAGCAACCGAAGTAGATTGTTCTCGTCGGAGAGTGTTTTCAATTTCTCTCCCTTCGTCATCCTTCGCAGATGTGAATTTATGACCATGGCTTGATTCACCAAGATCTTGTACTTCGAGTTTGTTCATTAAAATTGCAATTTGGAGGTCCTTATCTTCAAGTGCTTTTGTGAGAAGGACAACCCTTTGTTCCATTTCAGCTATCTTTTCTTCCATGGTAGAGGTGTTGGTCATCATGACTGACACAACTTCCCAAGATGATGGAGAAGAAAGTGATTTGAAGTGAGCATGTGAAATCTCATCTTTTGGGTTCCCTTTGATGGGAAAGAAATCGTGCGACCAATTTCTTGTGAAGGAAGAAGGGCATTTGCCCCCATACTTGAGGTGTTCCAAGGTGGAGATGTCCTTATTGATGACCTTGTTTCTTGTAAGAGGGTCTAAGGAGATGATTGTCTGGACCTTGGCTTCCTTGGGTGTTTCATATTGAAGTTGATTGTTTGCTTTGGGTTGGCTACAATTGATTACACCAATGCAGTTGTTGGTGGTAGCCATACCAAGTTTAGTTGAAATAGCTATTGTTGAAGCTTGAATGTTCTTGCTAGAGGCCATTGAAGTTGGTAGCAAGATGATGAAGATTTCTTTCTTTGAAGGAGAATGAGATGAGAGGCAGAGAGGTCCCACCGGACGTGCCAGAATATGTGGACGACTAAATTTCTTGTTCGAAATAAATCAAACAAGTAAAATAGTTTCACAAATGCGAATTTGTATTGATGATTGTGTGGTTCAATTCTCTGTAATTACAAAAGAGTGATCCTCTGATTCGATCTCCTTAAAAGACTTGTTGATTGGATTTGTGGTAATGTGATTTTGCCTTGAACACAAAATATCCTTCAATTTGGTTGAGAGATGGATCGAAGATTGCTGAAACGGAATTACAATGAATCTCTGGCTATGAGCTTGTTAGAAATCCTTTGTTCTTCACGTTGTTCGTGTTCTTCGTCTTCGAAGGTTTGTGGTGGAAGTTCTTCGGGGCTTTAAAATCTTGAATCCGTAGAGCTTCACTGATTTGTGATTTGTTGATGTTTCTGAAGGCTTTTGAGCTTGATTCCAGCAAACTTTAGGATCTAGGCAGATAGTTTGGATGATTCTGCTTCGAGTGTTCTTCGGTTTTGAGGTTGAAGTTCTTGAAGGCTTTGAGGCTTGATTTCTGCAGAGCTTCTGTACTTCTGATGCTTCTGAATCTTCTTTGATGCTGCTTGTGCTTCAGATGGCTTCGTCCCTCTCAAATGCCTTAGGAAGGCTTCTATTTATAGGAGTTTGGGGGTGGGTGAGCGACACGTGGCGGAGCCTGATTGGTGACACATGTCACAGCCTGATTGGTCCACCTATGTCATCGCTTACACGCACTGGATTGCTTGTGTCATTGCTTACACGTGCTAGACTGCTTGTGTCATCACTTACACGCGCTGATGTGTGATTGGTTTTTGCATGACACTTGGCAAATTTCTGTTGGTTTCTAAGTAGTGATAGCAAAACCTAACAGCAATACGTGGCGCTTTGTAATTAGCTATATTTTGTGGACTTGGTAGTGTGACGTGTCAGCTTGTGATAAGTCGGGAATTTTCCCTCTCAACAATATTTTGGGAGGATTAAAACTAACAATAGTGTTTAAACATTAAAAAGTTTTAAGGGGACCAAGTAGCATTTTTGTAAGGGCTATACTTGTAAAGATGTTATACCAATACCATATGGAGAAATAAATGAATTTTAAGAAGTTTGGCTGGTCTACATGTACAAGTGGCTCCACTGCTAAATGTGAGTTTTGAATATAACTTTTTGCTAAAAATTTATTTGTTAAAAGTTGGTTAAAGTAGAGTGTTTTTTTTTTTTTTTAGAAAGGTTAAAGTAAAGTTGTAATTAGAAAAAGTGAAAATTTTAAAACTGCATATATTAACAAGTGAGCTAAAAAAACACTTTGAAAAATAATAATAAAAAGCAGTTGCCAAACCGACATAACTTAGCAACATAAAGATTTTAATGTGTGGGATGGTGTTGGTTCTTTGAAAGAGGTCCACCATTAACTTTATTTTTTTATTATACACTAATCATAATAAATTATATTAAAGAAATGCTTAATCTACTACAAATTTTATTAGAAAAAACTTTATTTGAGACCCTTTAAACAGCCAAATCCATGCTTTAGAATTTAGAAACTTCCTAACGGAGGCGTTTTGACGGAAATTAATGAAAGAATTAAATTGAATAAATTTGAAAGTTGGAAGAGTACTTAATAGAAGAAAAATAAAATTAGGGGACTAAAAGTTTTAATGTGTGGGATGGTGTTAGTTCTATGAAAGTGGTCCACCATTGACGTTATTTTTTATTATAAACTAATTGTGGGAAGAATTTTCGTTCTTGCCCGCACAAGCTGTTTGTCCACTTTGGGAAGCCAAGTCCGCACGGTGGGGCATGTGTTGTAGTGGTAGAGGCGTGCCTTGCACAGGTCAGTAAAACCGTGCAGGTGTCAGTCGGGTGTCGTACCTCACACACCCCCCACCCCAAAGCGGACAATACTTCTGATGGGCACTGCCCTCAAAAGCACCTTTTTGTGGGGAGAATTTTTGTTCTTGCCCGCATAAGCAGTTTGTCCGCTTTGGGACAAGCCCGCACGATTTTGTTCTCAATACCAAGTATGGGAAGACTTTGAGTGCAGTCCCACAAGCTGTTTGTCCGCTTTGGGGAGCCAAGTCTGCACGGTTTAAAAAATTATTATTTATTAAGAGAATGATGGAATGCTTGGATTAGATATAATAATGCTTAGTGGATTTTGGTTCATAATATTTCTCTTTCTTTATAAATATTGCGTTTTTGTTTTGTGTAGAATCTTGGCTACATAAAGGAGTGTAATCAAGGATTAAATAGATTTTTGTTGAGTTTGTGTACTGGCCTTAACTTTTGCATGAGCATGGGGAAGCTAGATTACAACAAGTACTAGCTCAAAAATACTGTAATTAAATCTTCCATTGATCCCTAAACAAACATTAATTAACATAATTCAATGGAAAACTCGAATTTGGCATAAAAAATATTGTCAAGTTGAGATGATCCTCCTTGTTCCATGTGATATTGCTTGTGCTCAAGTAAATTTTGTGTCCAGCTGAACATTAATGGAACCGCGTTAACAGCTTGTACTTTCTTTACAATTCGTAGCTAATGTTTAGTACGGAGAATCCTCCTTTTGTTTCAGATTTCCAAGCATTCAATTGAATCTGCCTAGTCCAATAGAATCTCGTAAAAAAACAATTATCAAGAACATGTACAATTGATTCATTAATTATAGAACAACCAGTAGGGAGGTTTAAGCCTATTGACCCTGATAGTTCACAAACCGGGACACTATTGTGTAAGCTTAGCCAAAGGAAAAAATGGATTCCGGACGTTGTTTGAGTTTCCAAACCCAACTCCCATCCAAGATAGTGAGATTCAAAAGTTTGTTTTCCACCTCCCTTCGTTGCTAGTCGGTTAGTGCAAAAGTTTGTTTCCCAATATATACATACCTTATCCATACTCTCCAGGCAGGCTTCATGTAGCTAGAAGCAACTACATATGCTCATGGTCATCATATATGCAAGTATTGAGGAGAAAATGGGCAAATGCCATTTTCAAAAAAAAAATCTAGCATTTTGCCCATTTTCTCAAACTAATTAGGGAAATGACCCTCTTTTGAAACTCGATTTTCTCAAAATCAAGTTAATCCCTATAGTGGCGTTTTTAAGGAGTTTATAGTGACGTTTTAAGAACCAGTGGCGTAACTCGAGTTATAGGTAAAAAAAGAGAAAAAATTGCATGTAACTCAAGTTCATGGAGCTCGAGTTCCAAAACGCCACTATAGGTCCTTAAAACGTTACTATAGGCTCCTTAAAATGCCACTATAGAGCTCCAAAATTTTTTTTTTAAACTCGATTTTGAGAAAATCGAGTTTTAAAAGAGGGGCATTTCCCTAATTAGTTTGGGAAATGGGGCAAAATGCTAGATTTTTTTTTTTGAAAAGGGCATTTGCCCATTTTCTCCCAAGTATTGATAGACAAAAAGAGAATGCATCTCGAGGTTAATGTCCCTGTATCCTTTTTCCCATATAGGCACTGATAGCTGAGTCTTTTTTTTTTTTTTTTTCTTTTTTTTTTCTTTTTTTCTTTCTTCCCCTTAGATTATTTCCAATTTCGGGAACTCTCACTAGATTTACTCTTGGGTTGCTCACCAAATCTAGGGGTTTGTTTTTGTTTTCAATCCTACTAAATTTTAGAAAATTTCTGAATTTCATAGCAAGCAATGTCATATCCTCAACATCCAAAGATTCCTCATCAAAGGACTCACTGCCCTCTTCTTGGACTGTTTCCAATACTAAGATCTTCTTAGGTTGAGGCAATATTAATTCCTAGGTTTGGAGGAAACCTATTAGTTCTTCTAATATTCCTACTCCTCATGAATTTTCTTACAATTCTATGCTCATAAGCTAGACTCCGAGGGAGGTCTACGGAGAAAAAATGGAGAATTTAACCTAAACTCCAAGTCAAGGAGAAAAAAGAGAGAGAGAGAGAGAATTTATAGGAACCCCCCAATGGATACACTCATACACACATATATATTTATTGATTTATTTAATTCCAATGAAAACTAAAACACCTAAAGCTACACAGCCATTTTCAATTAAAACCTCACTAACGACACCCGTTCAAGTTTCTTCGCTTTTCCTTGTGAACTTTGATAATTCAATATCAAACTTGAAATTTGCAACTCATTAAATAATATATACATGTACGGCACTGTGGTACCCAGACCCATTTGGGCCTTGGATTTTGACTCAACAGTGTAACCCATGACACCAAACCCTTTTTACCTAAGGCCCAAGCCCAAAGTAGCTACAAGCTCAGGTCTCACGCTGTCTCAAAAGTCAGTGAGTAAACAACTTTAATTAGCATACACCCGGCATCACCACTTGGGCCTTACTCGGTGAACCACCTCTCGGGCAAGAAGACAGTTGCTCAAGGATTGTTGTCTTTCGGATGCTCGACAGTGCCTTGAGAAATATTGCTGCCAGACATATGTGCTAAAATGGGAACCAATACCAATGCCACTCCTACCACACCCCACTCCCAACTAAAACACCCACTTTGAGTTAACGACATTGGACCTCCTATTGCACTAACCATGAAGTAATCATAATCTCTCCACTAATTTTTGGCTATAAATATGAGAAGCTAGGGAGAAAAAAGGGGTGGGGGAGAGTCCAGAAGAAACTAGGAATAGAGGGAATTGAGAAAGCAATAGGAGAATAGTAGTAGTGAGAGCAAAGAACTCCCAAGGAGAGATTGCTTTGTTGAGTTTTTGTGTTAGGAGCTACCCAAGGTAGGAAATCCAAAGCTCACACTACAAATAGATTGTGAACCCAAGTGAGAACCGGCCCATAATCCTCGCTTTTGGCGCACACAATATATTTTTATATATGTGTGTGTGTGTTTTGTAATTATAAAGGTCATTATAAATTTAATATTAATTTGCTTGCTTATTTTTTATTATTTTCTAATATATATGCTTCGGTGGATGGAGTATTTTTTTTGTAATATCAATTGGTTTGGTTATATTTTAGCATTTCTAACAGAAACCATTTGGGCTTGAACATGACTCATTTGTTAAATAAGCCAACAAAAACCATATTTTTCTAGTTGAGCCCAATCTGTTCATAAACATCTCTATTTATTTATAGCTCTAGTGGTTGGAGTTTTTTTGATGGTGCAGATGCAACATCAAATAAATAAAAAAATTTATAAAGATAATTTTATTGAAAACAAAAGAAATTACAAAGTATGTAAATCCTCAATTACTAACAGATAAATAAATGGGAATACAGATACTCTGTACCACTTTTTGTGTTCTACTTTATATTCCACCAATTACAATTTGTCATATATATATATTTTTTTTTTCCATTTTAAACTTTGGCTATATTTTAAAAGAAAAGTTAAACAAATACATAACAAGTTATAATTGGTGGAATGTGAAGTGGAACATAAACAGTGGTACAGAGGATTTATATTACATAAATGAAGGACATTTTTCCATCCAAATACAAGTTTTAGATTTAGGGAAAAAAAAACACATAATTAACTAAGTAATGTGCACGCTTGTTGGCCCTTGTACCACAGCACAACATCATTTCTTAGTAAAAGCACATCTACTGCTCATTAGCTTCCCTCTAATAGTGTTGCATCTCTTAGATGACCTTTCATTCTTTCAAGAAAAAACTCTTTATACTTTCAAAGTTATATGCACCTCTCACATTCAACCAAAAAAAAAAAAAAAAAAATCCTAGAAAACATAAATTCTAATCCTCCCTCACATGGTGGATGAAGTTAAAAGTATTGGCGGCGATAAGAGCTTTGATTTTTACTCGGGAGGTTGGTATTTCCTCAATAATCATAGAGGGTGATTTGTTAGTAGTTATCAATTCTTTTAGAGGAGAAGATGACTCTTTTGCTTCACATGGTCTTTTGATTGTTGATGCTAAGATCCTTACAAAATCCTTTATTGGTATTAATTTTAATTTCTCATATTAAAAAATAAGATAATTTTGTTGTTCATAACCTTGTTAGACATGTTAGTGGTTTATTGGTGTGGATGGGGGATGTTTCTTGACATCTCAATGCTGTAATTTTAGCTTATTTGGTTGAATTATCTTCTTCTTCTCCTCTCTCTCTCTCTCTATAAATAAATATATATATTTATAAAATTTCACACAATTATTATCGGTATTATTATCATCATTATTATAAGAGTGATATTATAGGTAATACAAATTTTATTACATAAATCTTACAAATTGATAGATCACCTGTTATTAAAAATCTACTCAAACACTTATTTGTAAATTTTATATAATAAAATTTATATCTTTTTTTTTTTTTTTTGGTTGAAAAAACGTAATTATCTAAAAAGATCATGGACATTTATTATTGTTGGCTGTCATAGAGATCATCTAAAAAGATCATGACATTTATTATTTTTGGGTATCATAGATCCTTGAAACTTCATCTTCTCATTGGTTAGCGTGTCGTTCTAATGCTCCATCAAGAATCACCATTGGATTTGTCTTCTTCTAACCACTATTACATACTACTACGGAAGTGTTAGAAAATCTGGTTTTGCATCTCATACAAAACACATAGTTGAAGCAACAATCACGGATTTACTTCATTCATGAGAGATAACATGTAACCTTGAATTCTAGAACAAAGAATAGAAAGCATATCTTGATGCAGTGAAATTCAAAACTAAGACTTGAGAATACCTTTAATCTTCATCTCAATTCCACATAGTGCCCAAGAAGTGTGGTCTCTCAATCAGTCTTTTTGTACATTGATTCTCAAAGAAAAATCCTTCTTTTTCTCCTTGCAGAGAAAAACAGTTTTCTTTTATTTTCATCATACGTACATTTTAACTACCTTAGTAGTTTCTTTATTTAATAACTCTTATTAAATAAAAACTGATTATCTAATTGGGTTAGCCTTTTGGGCCTACCCAATTAGGCTTTAGTTTGTGGCTTGAGACGAAACCAAAGGGAACAAATAAAACTCTAACTCCAATAGGCCTTGGCCTTTTCTGTCAACTCTTGACAAGTCCAAAGTTACCATTAATTATATTCAATACCACTATAAGAATATAATTGCACTTTAGGCCTTATTAATCAATTATATCCCAAGACTTTATTATACATGCAACCCCTTTATTAAAATATTCGTAGTAATACAAAGTCATGAATGTAGACTGCCACTTTGAAGATTACTACATCTTAATCCTTAAGTACCCAGTTTAATTCTTAATGTTATTCATCATATATTTATGAAATCCAATTTCATAAATATATACTTTAGTAACTCCTTACTAAAGTGGTTGGACCCAACACTCTGAATAACCAAATCCATTAAACTTATCTCAAGGGAATATTTTATATCTCCGTTAAGAGATTATAAATTTCACCTTGAGAATATACGTTTCATCAACATTAAATGCGACTGCCCAACATACTGAGGTTTTGATCGTAACTTATAGATTTCACTCCTGATATATCAAAGCAACTTACACCTCATGATCAGGTCCATTATTCTCTCAGGATTTAAAGTTGATCAGGTCCATTATCTCAAGGGAATATTTTATATCTCCATTAAGAGATTATAAATTTCATCTTAAGAATATATATTTCATCAACATTAAATGCGACAGCCCAACATACTGAGGTTTTGATCGTAACTTATAGATCTCACTCCTGATATATCAAAACAACTTACACCTCATAATCAGGTCCATTATTCTCTCAGGATTTAGAGTTGATGTAAATAGAAGTCGTGAGATTTATTATTCATTTGACAGTCGTTAAGAGAATAATAAATCCCACAGCGGTCCAGTTCAATATGTCTTAACTCTTAAAACATATCAACATACCAACTAGAAGTCTCCACTTCCATGATCAAGACAAATCATCTTAGTTGATATGTTATAGTTTTCGCAGATGAAATGCCCAATTTCATCACCGACTACGAACTAAAATTCTGAGTTTACAAAAAACTTGTGTTTTATATCTTCTGTGACTAAATCACATAAATCACATACTATGCATCTCATAGACTAAAATAATGTCTCATTAGTTCATTTATAAATAGTCTCATATAATTAAACAATTTAATTACTTATGTCATGCCAATAAATTGGATTTTAGAGCATAAACCCCAACAGTAAGGTATTGGAGACGTAACGTAACGATTCATCAACTCATCTGGTCACACAGGAACAAAACCAGATTACAGGAACAATCGTTACCTCTTAACAGCATCAGGGAAGCGGTTTGCAAGTATCTTCAGCTCTTCAACTCTTGTCGTGACCAACCTCATACCATAAAACAAATAAGAAGACGCAGATGGCAACCACCGAAACCAGGTGAGCATAAAATCAACTTTGGCGGAGCGATGTTCAGTTAAGAAGACGCAGATGGCAACCATCGAAACCATGCGAGTATAAAATCAACTTTGACAGAGCGATGTTCAATGAAGAAGATGAAGCAGGACTTGGCATTGTGGTTTGGGACTCAGCAAATCAGGTTCTGGCGTCTTTGGCTAAAAAAATCAAAAAACCACATTCAGTGGAGTGCTTGGAGATGATAGCAGCGAGATGGGCTGTGATTTTCGCAAAGGAAATTGGATTGCAGCAGTCCCACTTTGAAGGTGACTCAGAGACTACTATAAAGGCTCTACACAGGGTTATATGCTATTTTCATCTTTTGATCACATAGTTAGGGATATCATAATTTATGCTAACTCCTTGAGGTGTTTCTCTTTTTCTCACATGGTAAAGAAGACAATGTTGTAGCTCATGGCTTAATCCAGAGAGTAAGACTGTCTTTTCCTTAATTAGTTTGAATGGAAATTATTTCATCAGATGTAGATGCTTTTGTTTATGCTGATTTTTCAGCTTCTTAATAAAATTCAAAGCATAGTTTTTTTTCTAAAAAAAAAAAAAACTCATCAAGTATTAACTTTTTTTTTTTTTGAGGAACATCAAGTATTAACTTCATTACCTTTTCTCACAAAATAAAGTATTAACTTTGTTACCATGTTTACATTTTTCAATGACCAAAATTTTTTCTCTTAATTAAGAAATGAGATTTGGTAAGGGCTATTTCCCCCCGTGCATTAATACTTTCAGTTATAGGAAGAATAAGAGTAAAAGAATGAATAGGACTCTATGACTCATTTAAATAAATGGACCCACTCCATCTCTCTTAAACTGTTCATTCAGGCTCTTTCACCCAAGTGGGTTCCAGTTAGCTCAACTAGTAAAGTCTCTGATGGTTGTATAAGAGATCTGGGGTTCAATCCCTGTCTACACCAAAAACTTATTGGTGTCTTGGTCTGATGATAAAGAGTTATTATCAGAAGCGGATGCCATAAGTTGAAACTTTCTAAAAAAAAAAAAAAAAAAAAAGGCTCTTTCACCCAAGGTTTGAGACTCACTCAGTGAGTCAGTGATTGTATTACCTTTCATTCTTAATTTCCAGGAAAAGTAAGTGACTAAGTTCGTTGTTCTAATGCACCATAAAGAATAGCCATTTGATTTGCAATCATATATGTTATTTATTTTTTTTTTTTTTGGTGAGAGATATTTTTTAATATATAATATCCACTCTTGATGATGACAAAAATCTAATCTCAAGTCTCTTATTCAAGAACAAGAAACTTTACTAGTTGATCTAACTAGAACCCACATATATGTTATCTTGTAACCTATACATTAATATGATCTATTTAAAAATAAATATAATTTTTTTTATGGTAGAAAAATAAATATATATTTTTTATGGTAGAAAAATAAATATAATTTTACACAAAAAATACAATGCTTTGGCAAGTCTAAAAGAACAAATCTTTTAGGCCTTTTGAACTTAATTTTGAGGTTAAAAACACACATTTTCCTCACTTACAAAAAATAAACTCTAGTAAAGTGTATGCAAAGACATTCTTTTTTGTTTTCTGATTTTCTTTTGTTATTGTTTTATTTAAATAATTTGACAGTTACAAGAACGGCGAATGAGGGATTTGAACTTTGACATTTTCATTGAAAATGCTAGGAGGTGCTGATTGACATTTTCAATTGCATATATATATATATATATATTAATATGTAAAGTTTAGAGAAATTTCAATTAGAATTTGAAATTAAAATCCAATTTTGCACTATGTGTTTAAATTTATGTGGGGACCACACCATAATTATCTACTTAACTTTGTACTATGTATCCACTTAAGTTTTTTTATTTTTGTACCAAGTGGGTTAATAAGTGCAAAACACTAAAATTCTAATGTTAATGAACTATTGAATTTAAAAATAAAAAATAAAAACCAATCACATATACTCAATAAAAATCATCATTGTCAGTTTCTTTAAGTCCTTCTCCCTTCTCCTGTGTGTGTATTAAAAATATTTAGTATTCTAAAAAAAAAAAAATCACCACATGTTCTATCCTATTAAAAATTTTACAAAAAAAATTATCATAAGTAGTATTAAATTTATGTAAGAATTTTAATATGTGACTAATTATGTTTACTTTGAAACAAAAATTAACTAATTATTTATATTTTTATGATAAAAATTGTGTTTAATTTTAAATGTATTTATATGTATGCATTAATGCATGTGGAACATGCTATTTGTTTCTTAATAATTTGACTAATTATGTATAATTTTATACCAAGTGAGTTAATGAGTGCAAAATACTAAGAATTTAATGTTAATGAACTATAAAATTTTTAAAAAAAATTACATATACTCAATAAAAATCACAACACAACAAAAATCACCACACATTCTATCTTATTAAAAATTAGAAAAAAAAATGATCATAAGTAGTATTAAATTTAGGTAAGAATTTTAATATGTGACTTTTTGGAAAAAATAATTTGACTAATTATTTATATTTTTATGATAAAATTATGTTTAATTTTAAATGTATTTATCTGTATGCATTAATGCATGTGTTACATGCTTTTTTTTTTTTTTTTAAATAATTTGACTAATTATTTACTATATTTTTATAATAATTAGTCTAATGAGCTGTCAACTCATTAATAATGCTATGTGTTACTTTTATGTCTAATTTTGGTGTTACAGCGAACATAATTTATAAAAAATAATTTTATAGAGCTTTTATAAACTATTTATAAAAAATAATTAATGAGTTAACAGCATCACAGGGAACAGCTCATTAACCCACCACTATTTATAAAAAAATTATTTATAATGCTATATGTGTTACATGTACTTTTATAGAGCTTTTAGAAGGAGATAACAATTCAATGCCAAGTTGGATCAAAATCTTTAAATTTAGATGGAATTTTGAACCAGTCTGAGCTGTTAATGAGTTTTGGTGGTACAAAAGTATCCACAAACAAGGGGCCAGACCATTGGTTTATTTTTTATTTTTTATTTTTTTGATAGGAAGACCATTGGTTTATTAGTAGTAATGTATTTTAAAAATCCTTTAAGATTTCCAAATATAGCTCCCTATTAATTAATTTTGAAAATATTTCCATATGATTTAAATCAAGACTCCCAAAAATAAAATAAAAATTAAAGACTCCCATTCAAACGCTGTAGCCAATAGCCACACACGTCTTTTGACTTTCTTGGAAAAAAATGAAAGGAAAGAAAGATAAAAATGGTAAGACATTGCAAGATGCCATTGAATGACAGTAATACATTGGCAGCAATTAGCCAATTACTGCACTTATTTCCAAAAATTCATTCATAAGACAACCGACCTGTAGGCTATTATTGATCACAATTTTCCCACTCATAATTTTTTTTGTCCGGTTAATATTTTTAGTATATCTATTAAAGGATTTTTTAACAAAATTTTAATAGCATTTTTATGAAAGAAATAGTTAATAGATATTTTAAGTGTATTGGTTTAAAAAAAATTTTTAATTTTTTTATTAAAAAATAACTGAATTTTTTGACAAATTTTTATATTTAATAAAAATTGTATCAAAACTTTTTTAAATTGATTCATTAACAAATGCTCACCTATTATCATAATATTTTTAAGAAATATAAAATATCTTGAAAATAATCCGTTTATTTTTTTAATAACTTTTTTCAAAAGAAATTAAAAAAATATTTCTTGAACCTTGCCTATGTTAACTTTTTCCTTTTTTATATTTTTAATTTACTATTATTACTTTTTTTATTATTATATATTTTTAACTTGTGATGAGTAAGTGTGTACACGTACTTACTCAATAATAGACCACACTGCTTGACACCATACTAATAAATGATCTCTGACTCTCACACACACTACAAAGAGATTGAGAATAATCATTCCAACCCAAGATCCGCATAATGGGACTAACAGAGAAGAACGAGGAGGAGGAGGAGATGAACAGGATAAAGGAGGATGATCCAGAAGAAGCAGCAGCCAAGGAGTCATTGTCCATAGAGCAAATCTTCGCTAGCAAAGAGGTGCCTCCATGGCAAAAGCAGGTGACTATAAGAGCCTTGGTGGTGAGCTTCGTGTTGTCTATTCTGTTCAGCTTCATAGTGATGAAGCTGAACCTGACCACTGGGATTATACCATCCCTCAACGTGTCTGCTGGGCTTTTGGGGTTCTTCTTCATCAAGACTTGGACCAAGTTGGTTGAGAAATCTGGGATGTTAAAGCAGCCCTTTACAAGGCAAGAGAACACTGTTATTCAGACCTGCGTTGTTGCCTCTTCTGGCATTGCTTTTAGCGGTATGGGCTTCTCTCTTTACAATACATATATATATAACTGCTTTTCATTAATATTAATGTTTGATCTGAAATATATATGTGTGTGGTTTTTCATTTCATGTTGTCAAAAAATATTTTTGAAACCTATCCTAATCCACAAAGTCAGATTTCTTTATGCTCAAACAAATATATTTTCTTTTGAGTATAGTATTATTTACCATAATTATTCTTATAGAAAGCAGATTATAGAAAACCACTGAATTAAAACGCTCTCAATATGTAAACATGATTGTTTTTATTACTATTGTAATTTGAATGATATCATGCTTTGGCGTTGGTTCTGAAAGTTTGTTGAAGCTACTGGAACTGGGATTTCATTTCTTGGAACTCGGCCCTTTAAGGCTTTAACAGTGTGTTACCGATTTTTTGGGGGTGAGAATATTATTATTATGTTCAGGGGTACAGAGTTGAAACTTGATATATAATTTACAAAAGAAAAACAAGTACTAGAATTGAAAAATGGTAATCATAATTTAGCATGGATATTAAAGAATTATGAGAAAAATTGTGATTTAATTGGACCATGATCCTTGGACCACGTGACCCTTATGACGTGAGTTAATATTCCACAATTGTGGGTCGCTAGTTGGTTGGTCCAATTCACAATTGTACACACGTTTGATCAAAGACCTAATTTTAGTTCAGTTAGGCGGTGGCTGATTCTTATGAATGTCAACCTTTTTCTTAAAATCTCTCTCTAGTGTTTCTTGTGGATATTTCCTCGCATAATAAATACTACTACTTCTACCCGTATCCTTTTCCTGTGGTCCCTCCACAGCCTCTACTTTTTAGAATCAGAAATATTGTTAGACAATAATAGATAGAAGTGGGAAAGAGAAGTGCCTTATTTTAGATATGGGGGAAAAGTAATTCCGTAAAGTAAAGAAAGCTATGAATATGAAACCAAACTGACCAAAAATATGTGAACTCTAATGGCTTACGAATAGGATGAAGGGATAAACAATTCAATGGTATCCGATCCTCTCACCGTGTGATATGGCTGCATCTATTCCAAGATAGGGAAGAATTACATTGTTCTTTATTAATAGATAAAAAAAAAATATGTGTGAAGCTCAAATTATGTTAGAGGAGAATTTTTATCTTGTATAAAAAAATAGATAAAAAAGAATGAAAATTAGAATAAAGAGGGCATAATAATTATTAAAAATGATTATATTTAAAAAAAAAATTTTGAATGTTGGGGGAGGAAGGGGAATGAATATGATTATATGATTATAATCATATTATTATTATAAACTTCGAATAAGTTAAATATTTTGGTTTGTTTTGATAAATTACACTTTACCACTCAAATTAACATCTAACAATTGCTTCCCATTAAATGCCTAGTTTGTTATAAATTATTTTTAATTTATATTTATTTTATTATTTTTTAAAGTACAAATATACTTTTATTCAACTTTAACTTTTAGTCTTAACATTATGAAGATTGATGATGATGATGATGAGCATTGTAATTTCATTTAGTTCTACTTAACACCATAAAAAAGGTACTTATTTTCCTTACACGAGTGCTAGACTTTGGATTACTAACTGGCCATCTTTGGCAAATATCGAAAGGCATTTTCATTGATTAGTTTGTTTCAAAGAGAGTTTAATCCCTAACATATATTTGGATTTGGTTCAGTTCAAAGGACTATAACATCAGGTGAAGCAGATATGCTATTTTAGTCAGATTTCCTACTGGAGAGAGAGACAGAGAGAGATTTGTTAGGGGGATGATGAATTTTCTAAATAATTAAGATATGATTGTATGCAACATTCAAGATTTGTTAATAGCCTACATGGAGGATTTTGAATATCTTGTAATGGATAGAATCCTTAAGTTTGTGTCAATCATACTCAAAATTTAAATTGCATTCATATGAGAACCATACAATCTTTTTACCAGGTCATATCTTGCTAAACTATCTTTTGTTGAGTTTGAATGAGCAGGCGGCTTCGGTAGTTACCTCTTCGGAATGAGTGAAGTTGTTGCTAAACAATCTTCAGAAGCTACCAGTGCAAAAGATATTAAGAACCCAGCATTAGGATGGATAATTGGGTTTATTTTTGTTGTTAGCTTTCTTGGCCTCTTCTCGGTGGTGCCTCTTCGAAAGGTAACATACAAGAACCCAGTACTACTAGTCAAGAGCCATTTCTTGACCAATACATATCTCAACTACCGCTTGACTTGTTGGCATACTTTTCTGTTAGTTTCTACTACTATAAGTTCATACATATTTAAATCCGCAACATGCCTTTCTATCTCTCTGTATTCCTCCATGAATTACACATTGGGGTTGATTCAAAGGTGAAAGTGTTTTTAAGAGGAAATAGGGTTTTTATTTTTTGGGCTTAAAAACCTTTTTCAATGGTCTTAGCAAAATTAGAATTGGTTTTTTTCGGGGGCTCAGTTTATGGAAGAGTAAAAATAGCATAGAGTGCTTTGGCCTACGACATATGGGAATTCAAAATCTTCGGAGATGGGAGAAAGAACCCATAAATTTGGGAGATTATTTTGCAAATATGTTATATAACCATGAGTATGTCAATCACCTATGAGTTATAGTATAGTTGAAACTTCCTTCTCCTTTTATAATGGGATAAAGGTTGAGGTCCTGGATCAAAACTCATTAAATGCGTGTTTAACTTACTAATATAAAAAATCACGGGTTTGTCAATCATATATGAAGTTGACATTTTTATTGCAAAGAGAAGTAACAGAAGTTCATACATAAGAATTATCCTCCATCGCTTGATCATACTTTTCATTTATGATTTATCTCATCTCTCTGAAGTCAAATTCATGAAAGTAAGGCATTTTTATTATTATATATATATAGTAGTTGGGGTTGACTTTTGCCATGCATATGTCCATGAACTTGTGTAATATAAAATGCCATTATGTCAATATAAAATGCCATGCATATGTCCATGAACTTAATCCGGTTTCCTTTCCAACTTCTAACTTTTTATGTCCTCTATACTTTTTGAATATATCTAATGTACAACATGGCACAGATTATGATCATAGACTTCAAATTGACATATCCAAGTGGCACTGCAACTGCCCATCTTATCAACAGCTTTCACACGCCTCAGGGTGCCAAGCTAGCAAAGTGAGGCCATGACACTCCTCATCAAAACACTTTCCTTTTTAATTTATTTCATAAACACATTAACTTGGTGATAACAATTTTTTGCCATTATTTCATTATAGAAAACAAGTGAGAGCATTGGGCAAGTTCTTCTCCTTTAGCTTTCTTTGGGGTTTCTTCCAATGGTTCTTCACTGCAGGTGATGACTGTGGATTTGTAAGCTTCCCTACTTTTGGTCTCAAAGCCTATGAAAACAAGTATGTAACTCTCCTTTAGTACTTGTATTCAAGTATACATTTTTATAATTCATATGCTGAGGAAATCTAGAGAACGAGTATTGAGTTGCAATTGTTTTAATTGGATGGTACAATGATACTAATGTTGATTCTATTCATGCTTCTCCTGTGAAGAAGAAATTTGATACCCAACAACACGTATCAAACTATCAATAAACAATTAGCTATGTTTATTGGGTAATTTATTTGGTTCTTATCTTTGTTTAAGCTTGGTGGTCAAAATGGTGTTAAATAAATGATAAGGGCATTTGGTGTTCCTCTCAACTCTAGTCGTTTATCTTTATTTTAATTTTAAGTTTTTGTGGAAATCCAGGTTCTACTTTGATTTCTCAGCTACTTATGTTGGTGTTGGAATGATCTGTCCATATCTAATTAACATATCTCTACTTGTTGGAGCAATTCTTTCATGGGGTATCATGTGGCCTCTCATAGATAACAAAAAGGGCTCTTGGTACTCTGCAGATCTCAGCCCAAGTAGCCTACATGGCTTGCAAGGTTACAAGGTAACTCATCTTAATTTCCATGTTAATAAGTACAATAATGCTAAGACACAACATACATAACTTGTTGAATTGCTAAGATGTAACATCACTTTCACTAGCATCACTTTTATTTTACACCAATCCAATCTCCCACCTCAACAGTTGGGAAAATGTTATGAAATTTGTTGTTTCTTTAGACTCACTATAAAAAGCCTATGGTATTAATTGCTGGCACTAAGAAGGCTTTATGAGCTTCTGCTTCTTTCCTTTTTGTTGTAGGTCTTCATAGCTATAGCCATGATCCTTGGTGATGGCCTCTACAATTTCCTTAAAGTCCTTAGTCGAACTCTATTGGGTTTGTATAAACAACTACGTAAGAAAGACTCAGGTGTAGTTATCCCTGTAGCAGGTAACTCCTCCCCTCAGAATACTCCGTCACAGTCTTATGATGACCAAATTCGGACCCAACTATTTCTCAAGGACCAGATTCCATTATGGCTTGCCATAGCTGGTTATGTGACTATAGCAATTATATCTGCTGCAACACTTCCCCATATATTTCATCAGCTCAAATGGTACTACATTGTTGTTATTTACATCATAGCACCACCATTAGCCTTTTGCAATGCTTATGGTTGTGGGCTAACAGACTGGTCCCTAGCATCCACATATGGAAAGCTAGCTATCTTCACGATTGGTGCATGGGCAGGTGCTTCTCAAGGTGGAGTTCTCGCAGGTCTAGCAGCATGTGGGGTCATGATGAACATTGTGTCCACAGCATCTGACTTAATGCAAGACTTTAAGACAGGTTACATGACATTGGCTTCACCAAGGTCCATGTTTGTGAGTCAAATTATTGGAACAGCAATGGGTTGCATTATTTCTCCATGTGTCTTCTGGCTCTTCTACAAGGCTTTTAGTGGTCTTGGAACTCCTGATTCAGAATACCCTGCACCTTATGCTCTTGTTTACCGTAACATGTCGATATTGGGTGTTCAGGGGTTCTCGGCTTTGCCAAAGCACTGCCTCACACTTTGCTACGTGTTCTTCATTGCAGCCGTAGTTATTAACGGTATTAGAGATGCAGTGGGAAAGAAAAGGGCTAGTTATATTCCACTTCCTATGGCAATGGCAATACCCTTTTATCTTGGATCTTACTTTGCCATTGATATGTGTGTAGGGAGCTTTATACTGTATGTGTGGGGGAAGTTAAACAAGGCTAAGGCTGATGCGTTTGGACCTGCTGTAGCATCTGGGTTGATTTGTGGTGACGGGATTTGGACTCTACCAAGTTCAATACTCGCTTTGGCAGGTGTCAATCCACCCATTTGCATGAAATTCTTATCGAGGGGAACAAATGTAAAGGTGGATGGTTTCTTAGCGTCTTAAGAACCAGTCTGGATTGTGGTCGAAAATAGAGCTATTGTGTAGAGCTTTGCAAAAAAGATCTATTACTGAAACTTTGAAGGTGTTTGGTAAATTGCAGTTATAGAGCTTAAAGCTAAAACAACTGTTTGTCCATTGTGAATCCACCATGTGCGGGTTCAATTCCCGTCGTTTGCCCATAAAAATAAATAACATAACTCCTTTTTTTTTTTTTTTCTTTTTTTTTTTCTTTTTGTAAAGACGAAGAAACAAATTCTATTTTCTCTCCCATCTTATTTACTACGGTGACAAAAAATCAAATTATCATTATATTTATTCATTTTTCTACTTCTTCTTCCCAATGCAGGATAACCCCAAAGGGTTGCGGGTTTTTTTCTACCAATTGGAGCCCTCACTTTACCACTCCTATGGGGATGGTTTATAGAGTTCATAACTACTCCTCTTACTCTAGGACGCTTACCTAGCCAACATTTAGATCTAGCTCTATATGTGGGAAATGGGAAATAATAAATTAGTACATTATAAAGGTGATTTTTATTTTAGAAATGCTAAGACATAAAAATAAAAAGCATTTAGTAAGTATTACTATTTTATTTTTTTTTATATACTTATCATCCGACTTGAATCCAAATAACAAAGACTTATTAATAGTAATTGGTGCATTCCAATAAGAAATTGAGTTCAGACTGTTCATCACAGTTTGGTTTGTTTGCATTCTGGGGTGAGGGAAATTGCCCAATTAATTTTCCTTAAATGGGTTCAATGGATGGAAAATGCTATTAATTGCATCATCTATTTTAAAAAATGATAGTTTATTTTAAAATTCATTTCAATTTTGTTCTCTTTTTTCCCCCTCTCCCCTATCTTATTATTGTATTTAATGGAAAATGTAGCAAATCTAAGGGCCTGTTTGGTTTGTAATGAGATTGTATTCATTTTCTATTTTCATTTTATGTACTCATTTTCTATACTCAAATTATGTATTCATTTTTTTGTTTCCATCTATTTTTTTGTTTGACATCATTTTTTTGCTTTGACTTTCCCTTCACTTTTTTTATTTTTATTTTTTCTGATAACCACCAACAAATAGAGAGAGAGAGAGAGAGAGAGAGAGAGAGAGAGAGAGAGAGAGTTCTTTAATGTGACAAGTAAGTGATAGTGGGACTCACAGATTTGATTTTTTTACGAAAATGACACTATATTCATTTTCAAGAAAATGAAAACACCAAAAAGTTGTATTCAGTTTTTGTATTCAAATTCTATTTTTTGGATATTAAAAATAAAAATTAAATATAAATACAAAACCAAACAAGTTTTTTAGTGATGAGTTCCATAAAAAACTGAAAATGAATACAAAATACATCCATATTTTGCTCAAACCAAACAAGCTCTAAGTTTCCCCACTTGAATAACAATTTTGTTGTGGAACTTTGCTTTTGTTTTTTGAATGTTACCATTGGTTACTGGTTGGCGACAACGTACGGATGCCAACCGATGACTGCCGGTCTTTGACACCATTAGCCACCGGTCACCTCTAGCTAGTCATTGCCACTGCCGATCTCTGCCATTGCGGTCCGTTAGTGGCAGCCGGTCTAGCGGACATAACGATGTAAGCTTTATTGTGTTATAATATTAATATTCGATAACAAAGTATTGCCACTCTAGTTTATTCACATAAATTTATTGTACTATAATATTATTTCCAGTAGCATTAACTTATTACTTTGCCGTATTGATCAATGTATTATAATATTATTTGATATTAATTCAGTAGGTGTGGGTCTTAGTTCAATAGTTTGTAACTTTTTTTGGTTTGTACTTTGTATATAAATACTAGGTAGGGCTGCACGTGCAAGACACATGCTGGATTTAGTAAAAAAAAAAAAAAACATAGCGATTAAGTTTAAATCTAGATTATAGATTATATTTTTAACATGAACGCAAAATATAAATCAATTGATTTTTAAAGTATGTATATATTTTACCATCAAAATATACATTAAAGTGATCACATTTGAAAGAAATACAAAGATTATAATAGCTAACATAATATATTAACATACTTCAAATATATACACGTGCTTTGAAAAGCACCGTGTCAAAAGTATATATGATGTGCAAAAAGAACCCCAAAATGTTGATTCTAATAATAGGCACATGGATTAACAAAAATGAGGTTATGTTTTGGCTATTTCATTTAGTTATATGAAAAGACAAAGTGATACATTATATAGGAATAATGTATCTATTTGTCTTTTGTATGTGCCTATTTTTTTCAACACAGTTCCAAAAGGACATGTCTTGCATTATATAGAACTTTAAACTTCATTTTCATGGATTTTCTTAAGGCAGATCATGAATGGCAACGATGTTGAACTTATAGCACGATTTTGTAGGGATGTCTAATTTTACTGCTCTCACTTGGATGAGAAACTTCTATTCAGATGAGAGCTTGGCAAAACTTTCAATATTTTTGATTCCATCCTATAACCAAAAAAGTACTCTCAATAGACATGGGCATTATGCACATATCTTAATGGAAACTAAAATTTTCAACTCTACAGTGTCAATAATAACTAAGAGTTCAAAACATTATCATCCACCTGTAAGATTTTAAGAAAATTTTATATGGCCCACAGTTAAATAATAAATGAAAACTCATGTCTTAAGAATTTTATTTGTGAAAGATGTTATGGTGAATAACAATTTCTAAGTAACTCTCAATTGGTATAACCTCTTTGGTTAATAAAAACCTTCAAGTTGCCAATTTTAAACTCTTTGATGGAAGGAGGGTTATGGAATAAATCTTAATTTAAAAGGGTCCCTAGTCTAGCCTATATATATAGCCTGTCTCCTTCAAAAAAAAAAAATGTGAGGTAAAGGCCATAGACTTGAAGATACTTTTTATATACACTATCATATGGTGAATCTTGTTTTTCTCTAAACACTTAAACAATTATAACTGGAGGTATGTTTATGGTATTTCTTTTCTGCTGCAACTCTAAATTTTATCTTACATTTGGTATCAAAGCCAACATTCATGCTATGTTGTTTAGTGATTTTAATTAGTGAAATTTCTATTATTTCCAATTGCCGCATATTTGTACGGTAAAAGTTTGTATGCACTAATTTAATTTTGGGATGAAATTTAAGTTGTGCTGAATGCAAATATAGAGCATGTGTACTCTAAATCCTAGAGAACAAGTTTTGTTTTGCATCTTTATTGGTATAACGAATTAATATTGAGTTTTGAGATTGGAAGTATCAATCTGAAATTCACAGGATTATTATTTATATAGAACTGGATAGGTTCAAAGGTAGACATGTTGTAGGACTTTGTTTTCTCTAATCTTAAATTGTCCAAATATAGTATTTGACATTATGCTAATGTGAACTAGTGGGTAATTTGACTAAAATACATGCCAAGGCACTTATAGTGTTCATAAATTTGATTTTGATTTTGATATTCACCAAGTGCTCATCCAAGTATTTATGTTTGTTTCCTGGATATAAAATCTTGATTATTTGGAAAATAATTTGTGACAGTATGATGGCTCGTATGACAAACATGCCTCAATAATTTGTACAATTTTCAATTGTAAATTGCTTTAGAGACAATTTTTGTGGTCCGCTATATTTGGCATGATAACACAAATCATCCTTATGTTTTGGAAACCATAACGTTTTACAATAAATTATGGGGATAAATGTGTTGCATGTAAGTTTGCAACTATTTCTTAAAGTTTATTGTTACATATGAGATTTGGATCATTCAAGTGAGTAATTTATTTAAGTGCATTTTAGGTTTCTTTGCAATTATCATGTATTGAAATATTATTTCATGTCATTTTTGAGTGCATATTGTCATGATCAATATTAGGATTGGTTGATCTTTATGATGCTATTTGAGGTGGTGAATATCGAAATGACTTAGGAGTGGCCATAGCATCTTAAGCCACGATGATAATCACATCAAGAAATTTCTACAAGACTTCATTAGGAATAAAGGCATCTAAGTGGCAATTAATTCATGAAGATAATGACTTGGCCCCATAGGGAGGTTATTATTTTTATGATTTAATTGGAATAAGATGGTGAATGTAGCATTACGATGAGATTTTTCCTAGGCCCATGGGTATAAAAATTTGATTCTTAGTGTTTATATTTACTAGTTTTATGTATAAAGTTTTATAGTAAATCCATGCATGATGCGCCTCTGCCTATAAAAAGGTTGAATTTGTTAGGATTAGTGCCCTTAAATCCTATTGTATGATACTATGTATGACATTATGTATGATTTTATGTATGACTTAATGTTGTAATTAATAAAGTTGTTTTATTATTATCTAAAATAATGGTAACATGAATATTTGGACATTATCATATAGTCCATAAAATGCATAGTATGTGATTTATGTGATTTAGTCACAGAAGGTATAAATCACAAGTTTTTTGTAAACTCAGAATTTTAGTTCGTAGTCGGTGATGAAATTTGGTATTTCATCTGCGAAGACTGTAACATATCAACTAAGATAATTTGTCTTGATCATGAAAGTGTAGACTTCTAGTTGGTATGTTGATATGTTTTAAGAGTTAAGACATATTGAACTAGATCGCTGTGAGATTTATTATTCTCCTAACGACTGTCAAATGAATAATAAATCGCACGACTTCTATTTACATGAACTCTTAATCCTGAGAGAATAATGGACCTACTCATGAAGTGTAGGTTACTTTGATATATCAGGAGTGAGATCTAAAGTCATGATAAAAACCTCAGTATGTTGGGCAACCACATTTAGTGTTGATGGAACATATATTCTTAAGATGTAATTCATAATCTCTTAATGGAGATATAAAATATTCCCTTGAGATAAGTTTAATGAGTTCGATTATTCAGAGTATTAGGCTTAACCACTTTAGTAAGGAGTTACTAAAGTATATATTTATAAAATTGGATTTCATAAATATATGATGAATAACTTAAAAGTATTAAACCGGGTACTCAAGGATTAAGATATAATAATCTTTAAAGTGGCAGTCTACATTAATGACTTTGTATTACTACGAATATTTTATGAAAGGGTTGCATATACAATAAAGTCTTGGGATATAATTTATTAATAAGGCCTAGAGTGCAATTATATTTATATAGTGGTATTAAATATAATTAATGGTAACTTTGAACTTGTCAAGAGTTGACAGAAAAGTTCAAGGCCCATTGGAGCTAGTGTCTTATTTGTTTCCTTTTGGTCCCACTCCAAGCCACATACTAAAACCTAATTGGAAATGCCCAATTGGAATGGCCCAAGAAGCTAGCCCAATTAAATAATCAGTTATAAGGAGAGAAACATACAAAATTTTGTAAAAGAATGAAATGGTTTGTATGTGAGTGTAGGACACTCTCTAATTCTCCCTTGAACACGTACATATAAACTGATTGAGAGACCACACTTCTTGGGCATCAAGTGGAATTGGAGTGAAGATTAAAAGTGTTCCCGAGTACTTCTAATATTTGGTTTTGAATTTCACCGCACCAAGGTACACTCTCTTATTCTTATATTCTGAAATTTACATAGTACATATTATCAATTGCGAATGAAGTAGATCCGTTAATTTTCCGCTGCGTATGTTTTGTATGCGATACAAACATATATTTTTCCAACATAATTTACTACTAAATTGACATTGGTTAATTTAGAATTAAAGTTTAAGTTTCATAGCATTAAAGTTTTTTTTTTTAGAGTCCATGGATCTATGTTTTGGTACTCATGTGTATGAATCACCCATCTCATTGAATAAAATATGTCAAATGAGAAACTAAGTACGAGGCTAAGAGTGATCTAATTGCTCAAGAGTAAGAACTTAGGAATTTTTTCCTATAAAGTTAAAAGTTTTGTGAAAGTTATTAATATTAATTTACAAGATCCATTAAGGTTTGACTCCCAATAAAAGTTATACTTTGCAAAAGTTAGGCATATAAGCATCCCACTAATGGTATATAAAGGTTCACCAACTTTGTTGTGCCATTTGGTTTTACTAGGCACATTGTTAATCAGTGTATATACCTTAAGATTAGTAGGAGTAAATGTATTGTTTTTACGTCTAAATATGAATGACATAGTACTTGGAAGTAGTGATTTGATTTTGTCATGTAAGATATCCTATTTGCTATGAAGCTATAAGACAGGCATTATGGACCTCTTAAGGTTGTTGATTTTATGATAAGACCTTTAAAGATTTTATAAAGATAACTTGGCTATAATTTTCTTCTCTAAAGACAATGATTGTGAAAGCCGAAATAAACATATCGACATAAAGTAATTTAGTCTAAGAGAGAATTTTAAGAAACTGAAAGTGTCCATTAAGTTAAAATTATTGAGCTAATATATATTAATTTCATAACTAAAGGTTTGCCGACAAAGCAGTATAAAAGTCTTTTGGACATATGGAACTTGTTAGCTCATTTGGTGTTTAATTTCTCTCTAATTATTTTATGTTTTGGACACATATATGTTTAGTTTTGGAGAATAAAATATATGATTTTTATTTTATACACATAAAATATATGTATTAAGTTAGATATATCTGTGGAGTTATATAAGGATGATATATCCGTGGGGATGTATAAAAGAGGACCTGAATGGCTAATAGGTAGTCCATTCATAAAAAATTAATGGCTCATAAAATACTTATGCAAGGATTACCATACATTATAATACATGGAAGGAAGTACTCATTATAATTGAGGGTATTACCACCATGATTCATGTATTGGATTCTTTATTTGAGTGAGAGCATTTCACAATTAGTTGACATGAGTAAGATCATGGCCATGTTAAAGTTAATATCATTTATCAAGTAATTTAAATGTCAAGTGGGCCAAGTGGGAGAACGTAAGATTTTAAGAAAATTTTATATGGCCCACATTTAAATGATATATGAAAACTCATATCTTAAGGATTTTATTTGTGAAAGACGTTATGGTAAATAACAATTTCTAAGTAACTCTCAATTAGTATAACCCATTTGGTTAATAAAAACTTTGAAGTTACAAGTTTTAAACTCCTTGATGGAAGGAGGGTTATGGAACAAATCTTAATTTAAAAGAGTCCCTAGTCTAGCCTATATATATAGCTTGTCTCCATCAAAAAGAAATATGTGGGGTAAAGGCTATAGACTAGAAGACACTTTTTATATACACTATCATATAGTGAATCTTGTTTTTCTCTAAACACTTAAACAACTATAGCTGGAAGTATGTTTATGTTATTTATTTTCCACCGCAACTCTAAATTTTATCTTACACCACCAAATACCAATAGAAAAGCTGCAAGATTCTAAATTTACATTCAGAGAACCACAAAAACCTCAAAAGAGACCAAAATCCCAACTCTCCAAAAAACTCCTCCAATCTATAAACCCCCCCCCCCCCCCCCCCCCAAAAAAAAAAAAAAAAACTCTTTAATTTGACACAAACCCAAAAGGCCAAATCACATATCATTCCCTTAGTCCATAAAACTTATTATTCTCATAAAGTGCCAAAAGCTTAGGTCATACATAAAAAAATATGAAGTTTCTTATATTTTGTTATAAAAAGTAGAAAATTTAGCTTTTAGATTTTGTCATGTTTGGATGTGAAAGTGAATAAACTATTTATTTAAAGATTAGTTATGATTTTTTAATACCTTTGTAGTCTCCATCATTAGCTTAATTGCTGAGCGTGATAAAAAAATTTTTGCAACATCTCCAAATAGAGTTGCCATGAAATGTCCAGTTGTATGTATCGTCCAACTTAACTTCAACTCGACATCTGAAGTTGGACAACAAAATTAATAATCAATTATATAAAATGATCAATTTATATAAGATCAATTTTTTTTTATCCATACCATTAGTATTCCAAGGGGTTTTTAGTAGTGTACATATCGTGGATTTTTAACAGCTTTTTCCTTGCAATATAAGTATGAAAATTCTTCATTGTAGTTCACACCAGTTTCTTTGTGACACTTACTACAAGCCATGTACCAAAAATTTTGGTCCAACTTTGTAATGCATATTGTTGCATTTATCCAGAAATTGGGTCACTGCATCAATTGTTTGTTACACATTTCCGTTGTTTAGTTGATGATTTTTTTTTTTAATCCAGATGAAAGAAACTACAATAATAGGCGAAAAAAGACATTACCATTTGAACCAAAGTTGCTATTAAAGAAATCTCAATAATATTTTCTATTATTGGTGCCAGGGAGCTTGATGAAGCTGTGAGATAGTGTTTTTCAGTGATTATTTCATTTAGCTGCTTTTCCTTTTCAGTAGCCCTATCAAAAATTAAAAGATATTGCAAATGTAAAAATACAATGGTATATATATTGCAAGGATTATAACAGTAGATGAATAGTACTGTTGTTTTGATAGGACTTTATATGTGTCCTTTATAAGAAACTTCAATAGTCTCAAAAATTCCAATAATTAAATTGTTTCAAATTGTGATATTAATTCCCATTGTGTTCTATAGAGGAAAAAGCTGTAGTAATGTATTCATAAGTAATAGAGAATAGTAAAAGCTAAAGGTGTTGAGAAAATTTCAAATATCTTAATGCTCAAGGACCATCCAAGAATTGACTAAATTTGTGAGTTCAATTTATATTATCCAATGTTTAACCAATAATGAAGGGAAGAGAAAAAAGTAGAGAGAAAGTATGTACATGTATTAAGTGAATTAGTCTTGTTTCACTGGTTTTTAAGATTAACATTTTTATATAGGTCTCCATTAGTGCCACTAATAAGCCTCATGGCATTTAATTGTCACGTAAAGTCAGAACAACATTATATAATCAAGAATGGCTAAAGATAGCCTTGTATGTTTGAGTAAATGTAAATAAAATAAATAAATAAATAGAGTACAACCAGAATATAACATAATTAGATGATGATTTTCAATTAGTCAAGGATTTTTAAAAGTGTGATATACACAAGGTGTTTAGTTGTGTATAGAGCTTAAAAAATAAAAAGGAAATAAAGGAATCTATTTATTTTTGTAGATTATTGATGCACACGAGTCCTAAACTCTGTTAAGACTAATGGATTTATAAATTGAATTGAAGTCATGCTTTAAAAAGTGGATATTAATCATTTATATGAAGTAGCAAAGAATTTAAAAGAGATGCATATTGTACCAGGTTCGTGATGCAATTGCTTCGGGAATGCGTGGATCAATGATGAAGGAACTTGATAATCTTGTTGAGAGAGATAAACCTATGATAGATAAAAATGTTAGGGTAATCAGCAATTACTAAGCCAATTTTTTTCTTTTTTCAAAGACTTTACCATATGCGAAACAGCTTTTAATCTTGTTGCCATAATAATAGGGGTCTAGTAGTGAACATCCATGCAAGGGCAGCTGATTTGTTGGCAACAAACTAATCCCACAAAGTCAGAATTATTGGTTTCAGCCTATAATGTATAAACCAACTGATAGCAATCAAAATTTATAATCATTGCTTGTTATTATGTGAAAGAAGAGTTCAAAAGTGCTGGTTTATACATGTCTTTTATTAAAAACAATAATAGTCAATTTTAGATTGGCTAGGTATAAAGAACTAAATCTGAAAGAAATCCATTGTGGGAAAAGACAAAAAAAAAATATTAAATCTTATAACTGGTCAATTAGAATGACTTCTTGGATCATCGATGGGCCATTTCTAGTTTGAAGTTGTTAAGCCGGGCACACATCAATTGCAACAACAATGACATCTAAAAATAAATAAATGTCATATCATTGTTGGTTAAAATTAGACTATAAAAGGTATGAGAATTAATATTGCAATTCATTTTTTTGATAAGTAAATTAATATTCCAATTCTCACCGACAAGTGCAAAGTAATCCATATGTTTATGGAACTCGGTAAAAGGAACAAAGCTAAAGGAAAGTGCAGGGACTAGTGAATCGTCATTTGATACTTCTTCGATCAACGTAGTTGGATTGATTGTTCACTAGTAAACATTATCAACAATTCGATACTCTAGTTTGATTGCTTTGATGATCACATTATGGATGTAGTATGTCCTTGTTATGTGTAACATATGGTCAATCATGTCAATCTCACGTTGATTAAAGATAGTAGCCTGTACTTTATCGCCCTATATAAGTAGAATTATTAGATATGTGAAAGGGTGAAAATGAGCATCTACATTACAAGCACTATCACATAAAATTGAAAGAGTAGATTGTTAATTTACTTGACTATCAACCAATATGAGCCTCATATATTTGGTTGGGCTTTGTTGTGATGTACGTGTTATTGTCTTCTCAGCGACAACAGTCTTCACCTTCTAATTTCTAGTTTTTGGAGTAATGTCTTTAATATAATTATACAGTGTACGCATCCTATCAAGTTAAGAATGGAAATAAGAAAAATAATGCATCAACTATAGTTAATAGTACAATATTTAATAAGAATATGGATCTTGACCAAAATGATAAGTATTAAGCAAAAGCATTTCACAAAGAATGCTATGGTTTGACATTTAAAAAAAAAATTATGAATCCGAATACTTGCATTTAAAACAAATCAAGAAATACACATACAACCAAAGTTTGGAAATCAATGTCATAACAAGGACTAATCCCACACATTATACAGTTAACACCAACAATACAATAACAGTATTAGAAAGCTATTTTTAGAACTTACACACAGCAAAAAACTATCATACACAAATCATATGTATAGATAATTTTCGTAGACTCAAACAATGGAATTTGTATGGACTACTCATTAACAACTGTCAAAAATCAATAATCTCTAAGAACAATTCAGCAAAATAATAACATGATGAGGTTAAATGACTACTATAATTGAGTAAACATGCATATTTCTTTTACTTTTCTCACAAATGAGCAAGATTTCCTAATTCAATAGGCTAAACTCCAATTAGACTAAGATCCTTTAGCTAGCTGTCATACCAAATAATAAACAATATATGAAATGACAATACAAAATATTTGTTATCTGTTTTAAAAATTCACTAGTTTGAAAACAATTAAACCAAAGAAAAATATAGAATACCAAAGCTCATTAATTTTTTTTTTAATATTGTTAAAAAAAATAAATTAATATGTTGCAAGCTTCAAATTGATAGAAGAAGGGGAAAACAAAGTATTATGAATATATACCATTGGTCACTTGTCCCAATTTGGTTGCTCTACATCCCAAATTCCAAAGCAAATACTATCAGAAAACAAACTTGACTTTAATAACATGCATGTATAAAAATAAAACTTCAACAACCACTCTATATTTCTTCATCAAATATTTGATAGAAATTGAAGCAACGAAACTAAAAGAATGACAAATCAATCTTTAAAAAATCAATCAACCCATAGAGAAGAGAACTTTAAAGAGAGAGAGAGATGCCTGTATTATGATGAGTTGAGAATGCCGAACCACAAACCAGCAAAAATTTCTATCTGGTCTTCTCTTCTCTCTCTCAACTTCCAAGAAACCCACACTTACCCACAATCTCCACCAAAGTCTATTCCCATCCTTTAAATCACACAATCCTCTCTCCCCTACAAACCTATAGCCCTTTGTCTCTAAGCCTTATCTCACCAAATATGTATGGATTGCACCGGCACCACACACATACTGAGCTCAAATTTATCTCTCTGTTGAGTCTATCAGAAGAAGAAGATATTTCTTTGCTCTTGGCCCACACCGGACTTGCTTTTCTTTCCCGCACAAAAACATTGAGTTTTGGATGTTTGGTGAACCAAAATAGGTGTGGGTTATGTGTTTTTATTTTAAGCCCAAATAAAATAAAGTGATGAAATAATGAGTTTTGCCCACCAGATTGACTAAACCAAAAAGTTACTGTAGATAGAGACTCTTTTTATATGGTTAGAAGATTTAAATGTTTAATGCTTAAATTCAAAATAAACATAACTTATGTCCAATTATATGATACATCATACATACATACATATATATACCTAAAAATAAATATTAATTAATTAGTTGTCGTATCCTAGACATGTGGTATCCTAGTTTTTCAAGAAATACCGTGTCGCTGTACTATGTATCGTGTCGTGCTATGTATTGTGTCTGTATCTGTGCAACTTAGCCTGACCAGCACCCACTATAACTTGGCCTATGGTGACGAAATCTAGTGAGGAAAAAAAATTTAGTCACCAAACAGCAACATTCAGTGAGGAAATAAAAAGTCTGTCACCAAATATTAAAAAATACATAAAAATGTTGACGAAATCATATTTTGTCACTAAAGATATTACAATTGGTGACAAAACTTCCTTTCGTCACCTTAGGCCATGGAAAAAACTAGCACAAAAGAAATTTTTAGGCACAAATGTCTATGGTGACAAAATATTTCGTCACGAAAGTGGGATCTAGGGAGACGAAAATATTCGTCACCAAATATTATCAATAGGTGACAAAACACTAATTTCATCGACCAATATAAAAGAATTTATTATCATTGGTGACGAAATGCTTTTCGTCACCTATAATCCCAAAAAAGTAAGGTGCCAATCGAAAATGTTGAGTGAGAAAGACAAAATTTGTTGCCGCTAAACATTTAAAATAAACACATTTAGTGACGAAATCTAATTTCGTCACCTAATGTTAGGGTTTTCAAATGGGTGGGTTTTTAGGTGGGCATAATATTGGGTTCAGTACATAAAACTCATTTACTCATTATTACCCATTTAACTAATTACTTCTTAAGATCTAACCCAAACTCAACCCAATTATTAGAGGTTTAGAGCTATTTTGGTTATTTTAGAGGTTTCAAGAAATTTTTTTTTTTTTTGGTAATTTTAGAGGTTTCAGGTTATTTATGGTCATTTTAGAGGTTTTGGGTGTATTTTGGTCATTTTAAAGGTTTAGGGGTATTTTCGTCATTTTTAGGTTTTCAGAGCATTTTGGTCATATTTTAGGTTTTGGGGGAATTTCGGTCATTTTTAAGGTTTCAGTGGATATTTTGGTCAGTTGACAGGTTTAGGGGTATTTCGTCACCTTATATGGTCAAATAAAAAAAATTACAAATTACAAATCATTGGTGACAAATTTATTTCATCTCTGAATATAATGTTTAGTGACGAAAATATATTAGGTGACGAAAAAGTTTTCGTCATCTATAATTTTTTTTATTAAAAAAATTAAAACAATTTAGTGACAAAAATTTCCGTCACCACGAATTTCTTTGACCGAGATTATGCGACATATTATGTTTCGTCACCATATGTCATAGGTGACGAAATAAGGGCATGCTTGGTAGACTGTAATAGACGCTGTAATGTAATAGTTATTCTTATGGTTTAGTTATTCTTTAGTTTGGTTATGTTTTTATTACAAGGAATAATCATTCTTTATGAATAACTATTCTTCAAAATGAGGAATAATTATTCCTCTTTAAAATGTTGTATTAGCTATTCCTTAGTAAGTGCAATAATTTCAAAACTTAATATATTTCCAAATAAACAAACTTTTCATATACATTTAACAATTATAAAAAAAAAAAAAAAAAAAAAAAATAACACATATCTCTCTTAAATTTAAAAATAACAATTTTTAAGGAAATATAATTGTATGAGTAAGAAATTTTCGAAAATAAATGTTAAGTTTCATTCTAATGTTATAACTCACAACCAAACTAATGAATAGGTTTAGTTATTACATTACAACACATTTTATTCCTACTAATAAAGATTGCAATTCCTGTCGTAATTCACATTCAGTGTACCAAACGTACCCTAAGGGTATTTAGTGATGCAAAGTGTTCGTTACCATAGGTCTTGTTTGTTGTAGTGACCGTCGCTAATGGCTCTCCGCCTCCTTACATATATACCATGGTCGATAATATTCTCCATCTCTACAAGTCATGAGAACAGTGACAATTTCATTTGCCAATTAGTAATTAGGATTGATCACTAACTTTGATATGGCAAGATTAGCTATTAACTCTTCTGTTATCTTCCTACAGGGACAACTTCAGGAAATTTCCTCACCAAACATTCAAAGTGAAAGATAGGGATAGGCAGGAAATGCATGGTAGTGGTGCTTTCTCAATGAATATTCAGACCTAGAAACAAGTCTCAACATGGTAGGCCACATTCTTGCCGCGTATAAAGAAAATACACAGAATGTTTAGGAATAAGTAAGAAAACAAATCTATATTCTATATATATCTAAAAGCTGAAGCGTAGCGTTTATTGTTGCTACGCTCCAGTTGAGCCACATCAGCAGCCATATCATTATTTTATTTTCATTAATAAAAAATTGTACTTTATTTCCATTCTTTTTCTATTAGTCTTTTAACGTTTTTGCAGTTTTCACTTCAATTTCCATAACGCTTTTATAGTTTTCACTTCAACTTCCATAACACCTATGACTTTCTATCTCCACTATTTTAAACTTCCCATGTAAGCTCTTTAATGCCTCAAACTCTCCCTCTCCTCCTTTATTGCCTCTTACTCTTCTCATTGAATTCAACCAGTTCATAATATTCTGTTGCCATTGCCCCTATAAAATCAGAGAGATAAATTGAGTAGAAGATATATAAACCATTAGACGTCATCTATTTCTCTTAACCAGAAAGGGAATGGTTTTGGATTTAACTCCTGCAAGTATAAAGCTCCTTTCAGAACTACAAGCCTATATTCTTAAATGGGGTTATTGTTCTGTTCCTTCAAACCATATGGTATGTCAAGCATATTTTATATATTGCAGTGTGTGTGAGTATGTGTTTTTTTTTTTTTTTTTTTTGTCTCTTTTACAATGAAATGCTGCCAAGAGAGTGGTTTGCTCTCTATTTCAATGCTAAAGGTAATCCAAATATTTGCAGTTCTATATTTCCACGTGTTTGATAAAATGACTAAAAGAAGGATTAAAAAAAAAAAACAAGATTGGCCATGTTCATGTAGGGGGAAAAAAAGAATGAATATTTAAGAATACTATTATGTTAGTAATCTTCATTCATAAATTGGTATGTTTCATTGGATTTATTGCAGCAATGACGATAGTAAAACGAAATTTAGGCAATGATTCAAGCTGTCTTATGTGGCAATTTAGTGGAATCATATGCTCATTTTTAAGTGCCCTGCAGCAAGGGCCATATGGCATGCCTGCAGCTGGGGTTTAAGATCTGGCACCCTTCAGATATTATTAAGCTGGTTCTAAATCCACCCATTCAGTTTCTTCCAGGTGATCAGCACTCAGCAGCACAGGGAAGTGAATGAGATATGCTCCTTGCAGATGACATTCACTTTAATTGGATTCTATTTGGAATTTAAGAAACCATATTGTTCACAATGGGGGTGAGGTTAACATCATGGCTACCATCTGTGCCATCGAAAATAGAGTGAAAGAGTATTTGCTAGCTTTAGCTCATGAGGATGACATAGCTTAGAGTGAAGAAATGATTTCCTGGAAGCCCCCTCCTAGGGGTATGACAAATTTAAATGTGGATGTTGCTGTTTTTGAATGACTTTACTACTTTGGCTGTGGTGGTTAGGATGATTTTGGTGAGATGCTAAAGGTTTGGGCTATATGCTCCAATCCAGGCTAAAGCACTTGCAATACTCAGGGCTTTACATATCGCCAGTTGAGAAAATTGGCTGCACATTGTTATAGAGGGAGATGAAAACCATGCTTTGATTCTCTGGCTGTGGAAGGCATTCAAGCTCACTAGTCTAATTAAACTGTTATTGGTAATATCTTAGAACTTAGTAATTCTTGTAATTGTTGCAGCTTTTACTGGATTAGGAGAATATTCAACTCTGTAGCTCATGTTACTGCAAAACTAGCTATTAATCTTAGGAGTTCTTTTCGTTTGGAATAAGCATGATATTCCTGCTCACAGCTATACCTACACTCAATGGTGGAACCTCCTTTACTTTCTCAATAATAAAGCCTTTTACGTTTGTATTGGTTGGAAAATATTGTTCAGTTCCATACTTCCATACCATCTTGGATGTGTGCAGGTCTGATTGCTTCCCTGCGGTTCTGTAGTTTTCGTTTTAATGAAAGTTTCAATTTATCAACCCAAAAAAAGGAAAAAAAGAAAAGGTACAGTAAGCTTTTGCATACCAAGTCCCAGGCAAATACTTTAGATGGTTGGAGAAGATTTTTGACATATATACGTACGTGCCTCATTTCATTTGAAACCGTGAACAGTTGCTTAATATCTAAAACTACATTGAATTTTTTTTAGACGATAAAACTCTTACTCACTCCAACAGTTGCTAATGTAATACTGAATACCTCTCATTGGCTGTAATCAAGCTGGAAGCTCATTAGGGACTTTCAAGTCTAACCAATGAATTTCTAGTTTAAAATTTGATTGAAGTATGTAACAAATTTTTATTATTAGTTTCAAAAGTAGAATACAATGTCCTATGTAATATCTAACTTAAACCTATATTCTCTTTCTTGCTCACTGAAAGAAATATACAGGATGACTTCAATTCAAGTTCTACAAGAAGCCTATAGAAAATTTTCATGTAGTGTTCTTAAAAATATTTGAGATCTTAGATTTAAAAGTTATTTGGAGTTAAAGGCCTGAGTTAAGATTTAGATCCAAACGGGTAATTCATGAGCCAAAATATGTGATTATGAAGGTTGTATACTCGGTAGTAATTGTAATTTAGTTATGTTGTGAAATTGGTCAAGGTTCAAACTGTTCAAGTTGCAGTTTGAACCATGCGAGTTTAAGAAGAGGGACTTAAGGCCTCACTAGAACAATCATACAAGTCATGAGAACTGTGAAAAATTGTTCCTAGTCACAATCTTCTCAGCAAAAGGAGAAATTATGTCCCTTGTTCTAAAATTTACAGTCTTTTTTCTTGTGAATGGTCTCATCCTTGACAAGGGGAAAGCATCACAACCCTCTTTGCAATTGCCTCGTCTATTGGACTAAATGACTCTTCTACTTCTACACCCACTAGTATCACTCTTTTTCTTCATAGTATTATTATTAAAATAATTATTTTCTACATTAACGTTGTCACGTTTATTGTTCTTGATTTTCCTTGGCTTCCTAGAATAAACATTCGCAATCTCATTCATTCTCATAGTTGAGATTGAGATTGGGTTCTTGTGTATGTGATTGAGATGTAGAGAAATCGAGATAACTTACGGCGGTTGTTGTTCTCCATCTCCACCTAATAGATTATCGGTACAGAACGATGCCGTTTCTTCTGTTCCCGACATATTATTGCGTGCTAAGATTTTAAGAAAGAAATCTTGGTCACTTGGCTCTTTCTACTATTTTATCCTTTTAATTCTATTTCTGGTGATTTGTGTGATCCAATTATTATTATTATTATTATTATTATTATTATTATTATTATTTTTAATCCTTCCAGCCCAATAACATTACAGTACTTTCCAGCCCACTTCATCATCCAGTTGAACTTGTGTTATGGGTCGTTCATGTCAGTGTAAGCAGTTTGGACCCCGTTCAATTGGTATTTTTAGCTTACAACATGTCAAGGTTTCGTTTAGAAATTGAGAGAATAGAAAATGAGGGAACTAAAAAATAGGGGGACAAAAGAGATTTTAATTTTCTTTCATATTATTTGGTTGGAGGCGTGGAAAAATGTAGGGATAGAAAATTTATTTTTTTGGTTGAGAAGAAAAATAAGAGAATAGATAATGTAATTTGTATGATTTTACTCTTATACTCTTATTACATAATATATAAGAAATAAATTTTTTTAGAAAATATATATGAAATAATTTGACACATTATAAAAGTGACACAACATAATTATTACTTTATTTTAACTTCTTTTTATATTTTTATATATAAAATGTGTGATTAATTAAATTAATTAAAATAACGCATGAAAAAAAAAAAAAAAAAAAAAGGAAGAAGCAGCAATGTTACTTGCTAGCATGGTTTTGAAAATTGGACCGAATCATCTGGTTGAATTGGGTTATCCAAAAACTGCCTACTAATTTGATTTAAAATCAAAAACTGCAAAATCAAATTTTTATGTCGAACCTCATGACATGCGGTCCAACTGGCAGGTCTTTGCACCCATGAACGGGTCTACCAATTAGATCTAGTTTTTTTCCCCTCAAAACAATGGCTGAAACAAACCAGATCTACAATCCATCTTCCTCACAGACTTCGACTTCGTTCATTTGTTGTTGAAGCTCCTTTTTGGTAGTAACATCTTTTTCTTTTGTCTTTTCAATTTATTTGGTTATATACATTTTTTTTTCTCTCTTTTTTTTTTTAAATAATAACTAAACTTTAAAATAATTTCAATTTTTATATATAAAAAAAAAATGCTACATCCAAACACACTACCAACCTTGACATATAAACTCCTATTCTCAAAAAAAAAAAAAACAACAACAACAACAAATAAAATAAAATAACAACAACAACAACCTTGACACATAAACTATGGTTCAGTTGTTCTAGTTGTCAACTCTTGGATAATGGGTTTTTCAAGTATTTGATGGCTATTTTTGGGCTAAAATAAAAGTGGAACTCACATGTCCTTTGAGGCGAGTTCGATTTGGGACGTGGTCTCCATTGTGAGGGAATAAATTGATGCAATCACTTACCCAAAACCATTAAAGAGTGAATGTGAAATTGACTCCTAAAGTGCTCACTTAAACATGGTTTAAATTGGTAAAATTTTGAAGTCTCACCTAGAAAAAGAATTGAGTATTTTGTGAGTTTATTCCAAACAATATAAATGTCCTCTCTCAAGAATTTTAATTATTGTGACTTTAAACTGTCAAGAATCTACAGCTCTTGTGATTTAAAATTCTTTGCAACCAAACAAATCTCTCTCTTCACCATTGACTATGCCTTAGAAAAGTGTAGTCCGGTCATTTTGGAGAGAGAAAGAAAATAGTGGAATCCGGATGTTTAACATTAAAAAAATTAGTTAATTTGAATTCAAATTTCATGCAATGCTACACATTAATATTTGCTCATAACTTATATGATGATATATGTCTATATTTAGAGTTGCAAATTCACATAAATCAATACCATAAGGATGTTGTAAAAACCCTAGGAATTTAAGTGTTACAAAATAAATGGTTTACACACAAAATGGGTAAGAGCATTATCATCAAATGTGCCAAAATTCAATTATTTTTTTGCAATATGCTACAGTGCCATTCATCTAATAGAATGGTACTATAGCATGTTGTAAAAAATATAAATATAAATATATATATATATATTCTCTCCTATCTCTCCTCTCTTATCACCCGATCATATTCAAACCTCCTCTCTCTTCTCTTCTCTTTTTTTTCCCTCTCTCCTCTCTCCTCTCTCCTCTCTCTCTTCTCTCTTCTCTCTTATGAGTTAAGATCAACTATTCTCTCTTCTCTCACACTAGTAGATTTTTTTTTTTTTTTTTTTTTTTTCCAACTGAGATTGGCGTTTCCAGTGGTGGTGGGCTTGAGATCGATGGCTGCTTGCAGTGGTGTCCCTTTCCTGCACACCAGCGAAGCCACCACCAGTAACCTCCGACCTCTCTCTCCTATCTATTTCTCTTATTATTATTATTGTTGTTGATTTCGGTTCGTGTTTGTCTTATGATGTTTGTGTTTTGGTTTTAGGATGGGTTTGTGGTGGTTTTGGTATCTCTGGTGGTGGGTTCCAATGGTAATGGTAAAGGGCTGTGGGGGTGATAGACAACGGTGCTTGTGGTTTTTGTTTTTGTTAATTTTTTAATATAGATGAGTTTTTATTTTATTTTATTTTATGTGGTGTAATATTAAAATAAAATATGTGATGTAAAGTATATTGTAAAATGAGGTGCTAAAATTGATACAATAAGTTTTGATGAAGTAAAATGACATTTGACATAGCATGCCTAATGTTAGTGCTCTAATTATTAAATTCAAAAATTTAATAGAATCATGAGTTTTACGAAAAATATCATAGATCATTTTATGTATTTTTCTTTTTTGTTAATTTCTCTCTTCATAATTTATTCTCTTCAACGCCAAAATCTTATTTACTTTTACTATACAAAATTATCTACTAATTATCCCAAACAACCGAAGTGACTCTAAAGACATAATATCAGTTTGTTTTTGTATTTGTTTTTAGAAGCATATACACATGGAAAAAGAGATGGTTCTATCATTATTTTAATGCATATTCCAATAAGTCCTTATTTTTTTAGGATTTTGGAAATATTTGACTCCAAATACTTTTGGAGTTATTTTTTTGATAAACATACTTTTAGAGTTATCTTCCTTAAACTTACTATCTGATGTAGGTTTCAGTTAGCTCAACTGGTAAAGTTTCTGATGGTTGTATAAGAGATTTAGGGTTCAATCCCCGCCTACACCAAAAACTGATTGGTATCTTGGTCTGATGATAAATAGCTATCATCAAGAACGGATGACATAGGTTGAAACTATCTTATAAAAAAAAAAAAAAAACTTACTATCTGACATTTGAATAAATTATCTCTATATATATAATTATAATAATATGAATTTTTAATGAATTACAAGACTTGTTTAAATAATACATATAGTAAATATACTATTATAAATCGTTTCTAGTAATAAGTTGAAAAAGATAATTCTAAATTTATTTTAAGTCATATTTTTTTATATTTCAACGTGTACTTCGAACAAAGTTATTTTCCAAAAAAACTATTTTTAAAAAAAACTCTTAAAGATCAAACATGCGTGTGCTTACTAAGAAAACAAAAAGAAGGTACAAAGTTCAAACATGCATGGAATAGTATCCGACTAATTAATTAATAATTAATTAGTAATTAATAGAATAGACGAGTGATTAATAGTACAAAAGAAGACAACTTTCCAGCTTCCAACTTTTTCTTCTGCTACAGATATTAAGGAAACCTGCCCTGTTTTCTGCTTTCTGCCACTTACGTCTTTTCGAGGAGGCCTCGGGGTCTTTTCATTGTCTCCAAACGCGCGCACAGAGAGAGAGAGAGAGAGAGAGAAAAAAAAGGTTACGGAAATGGCAGAGGTGGATTGGAATAATCAAAGGAGTAAAAGGATGATAGAAGAACAGGCAAAGGAGGAGTTGGAAATACTAGAAACCCAACATCCCAACCGTTTTGAGTACCTGAAGCTTGAGCTCAAGTCCTTCATCTTTCAAATTCAATCCCAGAGCCAACTTCCACTTCCTGAGAACTACAGCTCCAGCTCCTTTCCCACCTCTTCTATTGCTACCACTCAAGGTTATATATCTTTCTCACTCTCATCTCATATAATCTTCTTTTCTTTATTTAACTTTCCATTATTTTTCTTTGTGATGACTTCCTTTATATAATTTTTTTTGCTAAACAGAATCAACCAGTAATAGGAAGAGGAAGGTAGGTGATTGTCTTTGTGTATTAATGGAGGATGGAAATGAATCACCCAAGAAGAAATTGCAAATGGGTACTACTGACATTATGGGAAACATGAAGGGGATCATTACTAATAGGAAGACCAAGAAGAGGGAAAGGGTCGATGAGGTTCTTGAGAGGGCTCAAGCATGTCTCCAAAAAATTCAGCACTTAAAAGCCTCTTTATTATTCTGCTGCTGATGCCTTGTTTATATATTATGCTAAAAGAGCAAATATTTTGTACTTTGTAATGAGATGCAGAGTCTACTTTAACCAGATAAGTGTTTTGGTTTTTGGCAGGGTGAATCTATGTACATTCACAGATTCACTACATTGTGCTTGTTTTCTACTTTACTTTTGATTGCTTTCTGAAATTTTTTTCGGGAAAATAAAAATTGTCGAAAAAGTTAAAAAAAAGCATCTTTGCTTTTGCTGTTTTTTTTTCAAATTTTACTGATTTGAATATTGTCTTTTTCTACTTTATTTTACTAGTTGTAGGGGTAGCAATTTTATCTAATTTAATGTGCTAAGTTTTTCAACTTTTTATGCTTTATTAGAGCTCTTTAGAGTTAAATCAGTTTTATTTTTAAGTGTTGTAACTTAAATTTCTCAATAGAATTTAACTACTCTACATGGTTGTATTCATTAATATGGCAAAATCAATTTTATCATTTCAAAAACAATTCAATTTAATTATATGATTATTCTAAGATCACATAATAACGTGTCACACATGCAATAGTAGCAAAAAAAGATGGGATTGTCAAAAGGCATAATAATTGTTACAAAGAAGTGGCATTAAGATACCAATGTCATATAAACTAAGGCATCAAACTAGGTAATCACCAATATCATCACACAAGGGGAAGACTACATAAAGTGCTCACATGTTAGTATAGCTAATTTACAAAGCATATTTCCCAGTAGTTTCATAAATGATCTAAATATCTAAGATTTTTACAAAATTTGCAATGTTCCCAAACTATATTCTTAGATTTACCCATCAAAATTTCCCAATAACATTGTCCAAAATAAACAATTTTGACACTTCCAAACATTCCAAAAAATCTATAAAATCCATAACCAAAAGATTAAATAAAAAATATTCATCTTTTCCAAACCAACAAATTATGCATTTTCCCATCTACCATATTAAGGAAATGTTTTTTTTTTTTTTTCATAAATAAAGAAATATTAACAATCTAGACACTAACACTGTGCACTCTTGGTGCGGTGGTCACTTCACAAGAATAAATGCTTGTGGGGTGTGGGGGGCAAGAGTCGGGATTCAAGTATTCAGGAGGGAGCTTTACACACATATACACTTAGATTAGGCTAGTTAAAAATTTTATCTTGTATCAAAAAAACAATCTAGACACTCATAATACTCTTTTAGGAAAATCTTAGTTCCATGGGCAATGTTCCAAAATGTGAATTCTCCATGCGATAAAATGATTATAATCGTGGATAAAAAAAAGTATAAACTTTTAACTTGCATTTGTAAAAATTCATGATAATTTATAGGAATTTTTACCAAACAATTAAATTTATATACATGAAAATAATATATATTCTCAATTTTTTACTAATTTAATATATTTATTTATAATTTAAATAATTATTAAATTAATTATGACATCATCATGGTTCAACCTCGGTCTGATCTCAAAAAACCTTGAACCTCTCTCTTGCCTGGTTCTTTAAATGGTCTAAGTTTCAAAACCATGTCTAAGATCACATGATAAGGTGTCGCACAAATGCAATAGTAGCAAAAAAGATGGGATTGTCAAAAGGCATAATAATCTTTTCAAAACATACAGATTTACAATTTCTAAAATGCATTATATTAACTTTTCCAATTAAATTCAAACACATAACTGCGTTGAATTTAATTTTTTTGAGTTTGACTGGCCAATTGAACTAGGTGTTAAAATTAATTGAAAAACCTAATGCACTATATCAAAATTTGTCCCTTTTCAAAATAAGTAATTATCACTAAGAGTTGTGTAAGTCGTATTATATTTTATTCTCATTTATTCAAAAAAAAAAAACTAGAATTTGAATTTTTCCTTCCTGTTATATAATTTTAAATAATATAATACAAAATTATATAAATATATTAATTAAATTACATTTTAATTTCTAATTTTTTTCTCAAAAAAATAAATACATTTTAATTTTTCTTTATATGGTAATGGTCTAATCTTTATGTAGTCAACATGGAAAGACTGAAAGGTGGTCTAATAAAAAAAACCATATGGGAATTCGTTTACAGAGCTTTACTGGATGTCTAGAAAGAAGAGTAGAACTAGAACCCTTAATTTATAGGGCCATGGCCCATGGCCCAACGAGAAGGGGAATTGATGGTCAATTTGCTCTTTGACTTTTGAGTTTCATAATCGTTCAAATTGTGTCCGTCAAATTTGCGGAGAATTTAAATACTAAGAGCGGGAAACGAAATTTTTAGCGCGAGACATTACGAGATAAATTTGTAGCCAAATGACCCAACTACCCTCAACCGTCCTTTAACGTCAAGGCCCAAGATGAGATAAATGTTCTCTTTTATTATTTCCTCGTTTTATTGGTCCATGATTAATTTTGAATTACCATAAGAATGGCACCAATTTTCCTTTGTATATCGTCTTTTTTTAAAAATAATAATGACCGCTGTTTCTCAAAAATAAAAAATAAATAATGACTAGCTTGTTATCTATGTATAGGCATGGATGTATTTAAAAATAAATACATTTTTTATCATAAAATTATAAATAATTAATCAAATTATTAGAAAAAAAAAAAAAAACTTAATTATATGTATGTTATAATTCCTGCCTAGGTTTAATACTGCTTATAATCATTTTTATTCTAATTTTTAATAAGATAGAACGTGCAGTAATTTTTGTTGAGTAAATATATAATTGTTTTATTTTATTTTTTTTATAGTTAATTAATATTGGACTTGACTCTTAGTAGTTAGTATTTTGTATTCATTAATTCACTTGGCACAAAGATTTGAATAATTAAGTGGACACATGACACAAAATTAGCCCACAATTGAAATCTAATTTGGAATTTAATTGAATTTTCCCTCACGTTTTGAATATACTAGTGTATAACTCGTGCATGTACAATTAAAAACAATCACAATTACACATATATATGAGTTCAAATTATACTTAATCTAAGAGTTACATTTTTTTAAAGCCATAGATATATACATGAGTTTTACTCTCTTTTTTATATATTATATATACACATTAGTTTACTCTTTCTTTCGTTTTTCTTTTTTTATGTTTATTGGGTTTTTGATGGTTTATTTATATTAGACTATTCATCTTTTGCACAATATTAACTCACCTAGAACAAAAAAATTTAAAAGAAATTGATAAGAAACGTGACATAAGATTAGACAACAATTAGAATCCAATTTTAAATATAATTGGATTATCTCTCAGCTTAAAATTGAGAGAAAATCCAATTAGATTCTATAATTAGAGTCTAAATTTGTGTCACTTATTCCATCTTTTTTTTTTTTAATGTCAAGTGAGTTATTTAGTGCAAAAGACAAGGAGATGGAACATCAAAAACCCAATCATTCATCTAATTTATACTTCTATACCATTCTTAAAGTTCCCATAATTCAAAGAACCATAATAAGCAAGTTTGATCTTTTTATCATCTAAATAAGTAAATATTATGTTTTGGGAACTTTTTCAATGGCATAGATTTGTCTTTCTCAGGCAAAACATAATATTAATATTTTTTTATGACATTAGTTTCTTTGATTAACTTACAATTATTTTATTTGCAATTTTGCAGTTTTGTCCTCATTTAGATATTTTCTATTTTGCATGTAGTAGCGGATGCAAGACAATTGTTAGTGTGCCTGTTTGTAAGTATCCAAAGGTTTGCTTCAAAATTCATCTGTTTATTTTTTTTTTAAAGAAAATTACTTATCATGTCTCCATTTTCTTTAGCAAATTTATATTTGTACTATAAACTGTTCACTCAATATAAATATCTATTAATCTTTTAATTTTGCTCTAAAAAAAACTATCATGCTATTTAAATTTTATATCACTCACGTTTTAATGATTTAACTCTTAATTTATTGACATCTTTTTGTCGGTTCTTCATATACATGGCCAACTCGATTTGAATGAACAAGACATAAATGCATAAGTATCTTCCCCTAGATCAATTATAATTTCTCAAATTCTTTGTGTATTCATGTATGTTTGCGAATCACCTCTCTAAAAAAAATTTATTTCTTTCGATTTCTCTTTGAATTTAAATTCTGAATTTTCTTTTTCCTTTTGGGATTATTTCCTTGGATTGTATTTGGACAAAGTTTGGCTCTAACAACTAATAGAAAGATGATATTTGGCATTGTCATGTGCACACATGACTGACTTAATCCAACCAACCAAGTGAGTCATGTGCATTGCACATGAAGGGACTCATGTTATCTTCCTATTGGTAGTTAGAGCCCAATTCCAAAATTATATTTGGAGTCAAAGCCTTTTCATTGTATTTTGGATCGGGTTATCTTGAAAATGAACTTCAAAATTTTACATAGGTATTGATGTATTAGCAGTTTAAGAGCATCTCCAATAGATGCTCTATCTCTATTTTTTCTCCAAAAAAGCTTATTGTTCACACTCCAATAGCCGGTCTAAACACAAAACTTTTCCAATTTTTTTTTTAAGTTGCTACAGTAGTTCTCTTAATCTAGAGGACACTATAACAACTCCAAACCATTATTTTATCTTAAAAAAAATACCCAGCTGAATAAAAAAAATATTCTTTCTCTTTCCTCCTCTCTTCTTTGTTCATCTGTCTCTCTCTCAAACGGTAACATAATCAAAACACAAACACAATAACAGATCAAGAACAGGGAAAAAGACAAATTTAATTAGAACAACAAATCTAAAATCAAAACAAAAACAACAAATCAAGAACATGAAAGCCTATCTAAGCTCCATTGTAACAACAAAGTGAATCAGAACAAGAAAAGAAGGAAGAAAAAAAAAAAAGAAGAAGAAGAAGAAGAAGAAGAAGAAGATAGACAAAGGCCAATCTCTCTGTCGGTTGTGTGTGTGAGTGAAGTGAGATGAAGAAGAAAGAAAATAAAAAACAAAAATGCGAACATAAAGGAGAAGTCAAAAGATCATGGTCAGCTGTGTGTGTGAAGTGAGTCAAAGAGGAACGAAAATAAAAACAAAAAGGTAAGCACAGAAGAAGAGGAGAAAGAGAGAGGGAGGTTCTGGAATCAAGTGGAAAGTAGAGATAAAAAAGGAGAGGATGGAGATATATGGGTATACGTGTGTGGTGGAGAAAAAACAAGAGAAAAAAAAAGTAAAAAAAAAGGAAACGTATGGATGAAAGAAAGGAAAAGAATAAGAAATGACCATTTAGAAATAATACCACAATATTTTCACAATAAATTTTAAGTAATTAGCTAATATTGGCGAGTAAAAAAATAATTTCAGCAGTGGGTTCAAATTAGAACTAGTAACAACTTTCCACATAAGATTTTGATGTGATTCTTGTGAAAGTATTTCGAAAAATGTTGTGAATATAACACTTTTCATTGAAAAATATAATTGTTGGGAATGAATATAGAAAGAATAAATGATGATAAAAAAAGAATAAAGAATGAATAAAGAAATAATATTTAAATGAGATAGAGAATGAGATAGAAAATCTGTTGGAAAGTGTATTTGAAAAAATGGGTAGCTAAAAGGTAAAAATCACTGTTCATTCTCCAAACAGTACAAAAATTTGGAGAATCTGCTAGAGATGCTCTGATAGGGTTTGTGCTGTTTTGAATGAGAGTGAGTGCACATAATTTCAGGTTGAGCATTCATAACTATTATCTTTTGGAATCCTATGTGCAAGGACAGATCTATTACTTGGTCAAGAGGAAACAAGCCCCCCCACTTTTTTAAAAAAATAATCTTTTTTATATATATATATATATATATATATTTGAAAGTAATATGCAAAAAAAAAAAAAAAAATATTATAATCCCCCCAAATTGAAAACTAATCATTCCAAATTGAAAGCTAACTCAATGAATCTAAAATATATAACAGTTATTTGATTTATATGTGTTTTGTATTAAAACTTAGGATTTTGGGTTCAATAAATTGAAAACTAACCCTTTCAAATTGAAAATTGACCTAGAGAATCTAAAAAATAAAATGGTCACTTGGCCTATATATGTTTAATATTACAGTTCACTTAATTGATGTTTGAGACTTATAAAGTTAAAAATTTGGGAATTTAAACTTTTTTTTGTCTATGTGGTTTTTTTTTTCATATATTGGACATACAATGATCTCAAAAAAAAATATATATAAATATATATATATTTATTTATATAAACTTCAACATTCGTGGTTGATAGTTTTTTTTTTTTTTTTTTTTTTTTTTTTTTGAGAAACAAAAAGTGTGGTTGATAGTTGATACAATTTACTTTGTAGAATGGTTTTATTGCAATAATGAAAAAAACATTCCAATCATAAATAATGTCAAAAGTCAAAACTAGGTTTTGTAGCAAAAAAAAAAAAAAAAAAAAATTATAATGGATTTTTTTGATGTTGTTCATTAAAAGGAAAATTATTGCAATATTTAGTACAAAATCAATTATAGATTGAAAGACTATTGAGTTACATTTTGATAGATCACAAATGATTGAGTATAAATGTAATAAAAAAAAATTATTTTTATAAATTTTCTTTTATTTATAATTTGTTAATATTAAATAAATGCTAGTTTTATTTTTCACATATTAATTTATTTTTTTAATATTTTTAATTTTTGAAAGGTCAGTTTCTTTTCATGCTTCCCTCCCTCTCCCCAAAGAAACAATCCTAGTTTCATCTTTGCCTATGTGTGTGCTCCAACGTGTTATCTGTGAATTAATGTTCCTAAAAAAAACATATAAGGAATCCAACACATTAACAAGAGATGTCAAGCACTAATTAAGGGAATCTTAATATAAAAAAATTAAATGATTAATGCAATGATAAGGAAATATTTTATTTTAAAAAAAATTATGTAAATATTTTCAAATTAAACTCATTATGAAAAGCCAACTAAGTAAATTGAGTCAAATATGAAAAGTAAATCGCATATAGTTAAAATATGGCGAGGTCAATCAATTAATTAAATCAAATCAAATATAATATAATAAAGGATGGAAAGCTACCCCATGAAAGCAAATAGAATCCCTTTAATGACACAACAAAACTCACAATATTTTCAAACTAATATGACACCTCACATATGGGCCGTTAAAAAATTAAATTGCAAACTGAGGTGGCCCACATGTGAGGTAGTAGACTAATTTGAAAATGTTGTAAAATTTAGTTGTTCCCATATCTTTATTGAAGCAAATAATAGCAAACATAGAAATAATCAACTAATCTTAATTAACCTAATCCTACATATTCATGAGTCAAATAAAATCACAATTCATATAAGAATCATCAAATTTAGCAAACTTGTTATTTCATCTATATCTATATCTATATATTACTAAAAGCTGAAACATGGTCAAGGGTTCAAGTCTCCAGAAGAGAGCTTCACACACATATATAGTTATATACTTAGATTAGGTTAGAGTAGAAATTCTATTTTGTATTAAAAAAAAAAAAAAAACTGAAGCGTGGCATTTATTGCTGCTGAGCTCCTGTTGCGCCACCTCATCGCTACGTCATTTGCCACATAATTATTATTTATTCCTTTTTTTTACCAAAAAAAAAATATATATATAAATAGATTATTGACTTTACATATTCATCTTTGTTGGTTTTAACATCTATATATATTTCTTTTTTATTTCCAATTTTCCTAGATATATATTTTTTTACATTCACTTATTTTTTAAATATTTACACTTTGTTCAAGCTTTCTTCTTCCCTTACCTTTTCATCTCCCCACTACCCTCTACTTTAATATTGCTATTCATCTTTCCCTTCATCTTCCTTTATTTGTCTCTTCTTATCCCTTCCCTCTTACTATAAATTTGTCACTTTTTTCCATTCTTTGCATAATTTTCTCTCACAAAAAGGTTCTCTCTCTCTCTCTCAATGTTTTGGTGGATTTTAATTTTTTATTGCATCTCCGCTTTAGGTTGATAAATTTTTGTGTTTTTAAGAACTCTAATTTAGGTTGATACGATTTAGTTTTCTGTTTTAAGTTATTATTATTATTATTTTGCTCTTTGGTTGTTAAATTTTATCCGATTACATTTAAAAAATTGAAGATAGTAGATAAAAATAAAATAGTATTCCATTTCATAACATAATTTGGATAATTTAGTGTTTATTGTTATATCTTTTAATTTTTCTTATTTTTTTTCTTCTCTTCTATTTTACTCAATATTGAAATTCAACCACACCCTCCTTATCATTAAATTATTTATATTTTCTCTCTCTTTTTGTTTTTTCTTCTCTTCTATTTTACTCAATATTGAAATTCAACCACATCCTCCTCATCATTAAATTATTTATATTTTCTCTCTCTTTTTGTTTTAAAAAATTATGGTGGGAAAATGCAATCTACTTGTAATTATTATATTTACCTAATACATGATGTTTCTATATTGAACCCTTCTTTTCAACTGGTTACTTTGAAAGTAAGAAAGAAAAAACAAATGGCACAAGATTTCCCTTTTTATTTTGAAGGGACACTATAGTATATGTATATTTTCCCTTATCTTTCCTTTCTCCCTTCCTTTTTCTGGTAACTTCCTTTCTCTTTTTTGGTATTTTTAAATGATTGGCTTGTGAAGAGCTTAAAAATTGTAATGTGGGATTTCATTCCTAACTTTTGGCATTTTCCATTGTGCAGTCATTGTCTTGGTTACTTCTTTTATCGTTTATTTTTGGTGGAGGGTTTGGAGGGGAGAAGAAAAGAAGAAAGGATTTTTTTTGGGTTGGGGGTGGGGTGGTTGGGTTTGAAACTATATTAAGCTTTGCTAGAGGTGATGGAGTCATGAAGGAAGGTTAGGTTGCTGTAATTGGAGTAATTTTGTTTTTGGTAGTATAAAGTTTTCCGTATGTGGGGTTCACGTGCAAGTTGGATTTACAAGAGTCTTTTATTTTTTTGAAGGGTAAATCATCAGGAGTCTATGGTCAAAACAATTTTTAATGTGGGTCCTTGGTTTAAGAGTCAGGTGTGTTTTGTGCAGGGGCAGGTATAAAATTTCATTAAATTTTTGCATGTAATATTATTTTTAGGGTTATTTTTATAATTGCATTTTTAAGTATTAAGAGATTGCTGTATTGAGTGGATGAAATTTTCCAACTGTTTTTTATCCATGTTTGATTTTCTGTACTTTTAGGCCTTGAGGTTCTCATCCTGTATACTTGGATGACAACATTCGTTATTTTTTCCAGATTATTATAGTGTGTCTGTTCTCGCGGCCTATGTTCTAAAATTTTAAGTGAATAATTTATTGTAGGACTTGGAATATGGAGATAATAATCGTATGGTTTGTGTTATCCCTGGAGGATCAACAGAGCAGTCTGATCAACTCAAAAAACTCAGTTCGTTCTCGCGAGTAAATGAGATGGATTTAATACGCGCTGTTTTAACTGGATGGCTGGATCCATCCTTTTTGATATCAGCATGCAGTAAGTACTTGTATATATGCAGAATAAGTGTTCCTTGCTTTTTAATCACTTTAAATAATGATGTGCACATAATTATTTGTACTTTTACAGGTAAACAATCTTTCTATGTTCTTACCATGTCCAGTGGCTAGTTAAGTTGCATTTTATTTTTCCACTAAAGAACATTTTAAGTTTTCCAATTTTGGTTATAATTAAGGAAAATCCAATAATACTTGATTCATTCTCCAATTTCTTTTTCTTTTTCTTTCTCCTTTTTTTCCCTTGTTCTTTTTTCCTTCTCTCCATGTTTCTAGTACACCAGTGTTAATGCAAGCAAGTTTTAGCTGTGCTTTAGTGAATTCACCTTATGCCATCTTTCTCGCTAAACTCATTAAACTTGCAAGAAAACTAGATGAGGTGTTTTGTTAGTATGTTAGATTATAGTAATTTATTTTATCCTTCATGTCGGGTTAACAAATGATTGACATTCAATGTTGAGTTATAAATTAGAATTTGTACCATCTGGTTTCTTATTAGGGAAAAGTTAACAGATGCCCCAAAGGCATTGGTTTAGGAAGTATTTTTGGAAATTTTTTATGAGAAAAGAAAAAAGCAGCTGACTTTTTTGACAGCTTTTTATATTTCCCATGAAAATGGTATTAAAACTTTCCTAAAATGGTCTCTTAACAAATGCCTAAGGGCAACTGTTAACAAGACCCATCTTATTATTCCAAATACTAAAGTCCATTTGCCAGTAAAGCACTGATAAAGAAAGTTTACTGAAACCTATGCCTGAGCATGAGCAGAAAGGAAACATATGTTTTTTTAATTTTTAATTTTTTTTTATAAATCAAATTTACTTCCTTAAAAAAAGATGAGTAACCACCAAGTGCATCCAAAATCAAATAAAAGTACAAAAATCCAGCAAAATTGAGAAAGAATGGCCACTTCGAGTAGCCATCCAATCATACAGAGTACATAGAAAAATCAGCTTCATATCTACATGGGTCGTTCAAGGCCTTTGAAGGTTCGGTTATTTCGTTCCTTCCATATAGTCCACATGATGCACAGAGGCATTGCATTCCTGAGTGGTTCGGTTATTTCGTTCTTCCCATATAATCCACATGATGCATAGAGGGATTGCATTCCAAATAACTCCATGGTGCCTAGCATACTGTCCCTTCCAACATCAATGACCCTTTTATGCATGACCCACTGCACCCCAAATAAGCAAAACACTACTAAAGACCATAGATCTCTGGCCATATAACAATGTAACAATAAATAATCAACAGACTCCCTATCTTGCTTACACATACAACACCAATCCACTATGATAATTCTTCTTCTTCATCGTAAGTTTTTGATAGTAAAAATATTCCCTAGGGAAGCTGTCCAAATTCTGCGCTATCCTGCCTTCTACCTGAGCTTCTACTCTCCCCATTCCAGTACAACAGCAGGATTTCTCTTCTTTGTGCACCGATTCTCTCCTGACAGTAGAAAAACTTCTTTTTCAGTGTTTTTTGTTTTTTTTTTTCCTGAAGTGAGCAAAACTTTCTACTTCTTTTACATTTTCTTTAGAAAACCAGATTCCCCCCCCCCCCCCCTCTGAATTTCTGTAGCAGACTCTTGCCCCTAGCTTTTATCTTGCATTTTCCACTCTTTTGCTGGAAGTAGAAGTCTCTATTTATAAAAAGCAAGCTGAAGAGCTTCATTAGCAAATAGGAATCAACTTCCCCTTTCTTCGAAGAGATTTCTTCCAGAATTCTGATGATCTTATCTCGTATCTTAGTTGAATTCTTGTAGGAAACAAATTTGTTTAAAGATAGGACACGTGCCCTTACTTGATAGGTCCAAGAATCCTTCCTAGAAATTAGCATTTTGCCGTATCTTTCCCTTTTTCTTTTATTTATGGCTGTTTTTACCTCTCCTGGAAAGAAATTTATACTTGATCTTTTAGATTACAATCAAATTGTGTATTTCTTTTTTACACCAAAGTAATGTAGTTCAATATCTGTCATTTTGCAGTACTTGTTTCATCTTCTTGCTCCACAGATGAAACGGTGGTAGCAGATTCTGATTTAGAGGGGGAAACGGCCACATCAATTCAGGAAAATGTCACAGTCTGCACTGATGAAGCCATTAAAGTTGTGAGCAAAGCTGAAACATCCATGGCTTCTGAAGAACCCATTAAATTTGTGAGCAAAGATGAAGTCATTAAAGTTGTGAGCAAAGCTGAAACATCCATGGTTTCTGAAGAAGCCGTTAAATTTGTGAGCGAAACTGAAATGGTCATGGATCATGCTGCCATCAAATCAAAGGATATCTGTGGTACAAGCCACAGAGATGTTAGTTGTGGTATTACAGTTAAAATAGACAAGGGTGATGAGTCTGAATGCGGAAATTCAGATATACTTTTCAGCCAAGATTTAGTTGTGCGAGATACGAACATACCTTCTCGCTTCAGTACAACCACCAACAATGGAGTTCTAAATTTCAAATGCTTCAGAAAGGTGATGACCTCAGTATTTTTATTCCTGCCAATACCATGCAATGGAGTTACACATTAGAATAATCACTTTTGGCTTTTTGGAGGAAATATCCATTTGTCCTATTCTCTTGATTTAGGCATGTGGCATTTGGAAAATAATTTGTTAACTTTGAAATTGTCTAGTGCTTAATCGATCTGATTAATAAATCAATTGATTAAACTTGAAATTTTAGGCTAGGAATTCATGTTGAAAAATGTAATTGGCCATGTCCTAAAATGCATCAAATTTCTTGTCTTATTTCTACAAGTATATATATAAGTAATTGTTTTTTGCTACAGTAGTTGAGAGGACCTTATGATGACTCAGGTGCTCAAGCCTTTTATGGGGAAATTCTTGGTTGTGTACTTTGATGACATCCTCATCTATAGTAAGTCTAGGGAGCAACACTTCGAACACCTAACTCAAGTTTGTACTACCCTTAGGAAGGAGAGTTTATATGGTAACCTTAAGAAGTGCTCTTTCTTCACCGATAGAGTCGTCTTCCTAGGTTTCATAGTATCCTCTGAGGGAGTTTCTACTGACCCTCAATAGGTTCAAGAAAGGTTTAAATGCTAACCTACTAGGCGAGATTATCACCCGAGGAGTCACTACCTTAAGAGAAGCATATGACCTCGTTAGGAATTGTGAATTAGCATCCAAATCTATCTTTTGGCGACGTTCTGTGCTCCGAAGTGTGCCCACCAACCCTCAAACTTTTGGTAGCAAACCTAGACTTGCCTTACCCCCTAAGGCCAACCCCAATAGCACCCCAATAGGAAAAGAGGACAAGGGAAAAGGTGTGGTCAATGAGCCTTCAAGATTAGGTTCTCGCCTCCAATGCTTCAAATGCAATGGGGTTGGACACATCGCAGCTAGATGTCCCTCTAAGACCCTTGTCATTCAAGAGGATGATGAAAAGGTAGAAGATGTTGAGGAGCTGGTGTATGATCCAAATGTTGAAGAAACCCAAAATGTTGAAGCAGAATGGGAACATGATCCTAGCTACCTCGCATGCATTAGAGCCATTTCTCCCCAGGTTGATGATTTCAAGAACTTTGGTGTCCCTAGAATGAATGTGGTAAGGTGTGCTTTAGCAGAGCAAAGAGGCACTGATGATTGGCGAAGGAGTGCCATCTTTCAAACTTACACTAAGTGTGGAGACAAAACTTGCAAGGTTATCATAGATAGTGGAAGTTGCATTAATGCAGTATCTTCTAGCGCTGTTTCCCGCCTAGGCTTGAAATTGACCCCACACCCTAACCCATATAAAGTTTCTTGGGTAGATACCTCCTCCATAGCCATAAAAGAAAGATGTGTTGTCCCACTTCAATTCCTCACCTACAAGGCTGAAATATGGTGTGACGTAATTCCCATGGATGTAGGGCATATCATCTTAGGTAGACCTTGGCTTTATGATTTGGATGTCACCCTTCATGGGCGATCCAACTCTTGCTCATTTCTGTTTGAAGGTAAGAAAATTGTACTCAATCCTTTGAAACCCAAGCCCATCGACATGAGCAAGAAGACAGAAGCACCAAAGGCAAAGGGCCTAAACATCATAAGCCCAAAGGCATTTGAAAGGGTAGCTGTCCAAGGATCTATTGTGTTTGTCTTAGTTGCTAGGGAACTTCATGGAGAGACCCGTGTGGAGCAACCTGAAGAAGTGAAGTCAGTGCTCCAAGAATTTAAGGATGTTTTCCCTGAGGAACTCCCCAATCATTTACCACCCATGCGTGACATACAACACGCCATAGATTTTGTGCCCGGAGCGACCCTACCTAACTTGCCTCACTATAGGATGAACCCTGCAGAGCATGCCGAGTTGCAAAGGCAAGTAGAAGAATTACTTAGGAAGGGTTTTGTTCGTGAAAGCATGAGTCCTTGTGCAGTCCCTGCACTCCTAACTCCAAAGAAAGATGGAACTTGGAGGATGTGTGTTGATAGTCGTGCCATCAACAAGAACACTGTGAAATATCGTTTTCCTATCCCTCGATTGGATGACATGTTGGATATGATGGCTGGAGCAACGATCTTCTCCAAAATAGACTTGAAAAGCGGCTATCATCAAATTAGGGTTCGTTCTGGTGATGAGTGGAAAACTGCCTTCAAGACGAAAGATGGTTTATATGAGTGGATGGTCATGCCTTTTGGATTGTCCAACGCTTCTAGTACCTTTATGAGAGTGATGACTCAGGTGCTCAAGCCTTTTATGGGGAAATTCTTGGTTGTGTACTTTGATGACATCCTCATCTATAGTAAGTCTAGGGAGCAACACTTAGACCACCTAACTCAAGTTTGTACTACCCTTAGGAAGGAGAGTTTATATGGTAACCTCAAGAAGTGCTCTTTCTTCACCGATAGAGTCGTCTTCCTAGGTTTCATAGTATCCTCTGAGGGAGTTTCTGCTGACCCCCAAAAGGTTCAAGCGATTGTGGAGTGGCCCGAGCCCAAAAATATCCATGAAATTCGAAGCTTCCATGGGCTCGCTTCCTTTTATCGCCGATTCATCAAGGGGTTTAGCACCATTATGTCCCCCATCACTGACTGCATGAAACAAGGGGATTTTGTGTGGACTAAAGCTGCTGCTAAGGCTTTCAATGAGGTAAAGCAAAAGATGACTGAGGCACCTGTCATGTGCCTCCCTAATTTTACCAAGCCTTTTGAAGTGGAATGTGATGCCTCAGGTATTGGTATAGGGGGAGTACTTAGTCAAGAGCGTCACCCAATTGCTTATTTCAGTGAGAAGTTGAATGATGCTAAGCAAAAGTACTCCACATATGACAAAGAGTTTTATGCCATTATTCGAGCTCTTTGGCATTGGCGCCATTACCTGTTGTCTTAAGAATTTGTTATCTACGCTGATCATGGAGCTTTGCGCTATCTCCATTCCCAAAAGAAGCTGAATTTTAGGCACGGTAGTTGGGTTGAATTTCTGCAACGCTACCACTTTGTAGTGAAGCATAGGGCGGGAGTTGAGAATAAGGTTGCTGATGCACTAAGTCGAAGGGTGTCTTTGCTATCCATCATGAGTGTTAAGGTTACTGGGTTTGAACGACTCAAGGATGATTA